>OZ035838.1:25351479-25633922 GCA_964034765.1 Knipowitschia caucasica
CAGTTTGAAAAGGGGTTGGACGAAGCTAATGCTTATTGGGATCGCTCAAACAATACACACACGCATACACACACGCACACGCTCACACATGTACACACACACAGACGCATGCACACATACAAAAACAACAGGCCCAAAATACAGTCCACCTTCCCCTTTCTCGCTTCATGCTGTGGGCCTCACTCTCTCTTCCCAGTATTTCTTCAGTACTTTTACTTCAGGACATTCAAATCCTCTCTGATGGTTGTCGTCCTGAGCGTCCGGCCTCAGTGCAGAGTGTGTAGTTGTGTAGCACAGATTCTCCTGTGTAGTGTTGCTGTGTGTGGTGAAGGCAGTGGTCCTAATTCCGACAGCAGTCTTCATGTGGACCAGGTCAGAGAGCCACAGCACCACAGGGCGTTCACTCTCACACTCACACAAGATCAGTGTAAGGATGTGACGTGTTCCTGATACCAGTGTTTCTCAACCTGTGGCTCCAGACCCCCGGGACAGTCCAATAAAACAGCTAACATTGTATTTACCATATTATGTACGTGAATAGTATGATCTCAACTCAATTCACAGGTTTTTGTATTTTAGAACTTGTACTAGAGCGTGTCACAGTATTTTTAAATCAGTATTTATTCAGATCAATAGATTCTGCATGTATGTTTTTCGGGGATAACAAGAAAAATACCATTTGCTAAAACAGTTCCTCTCAAAAATACCATATTTGGTGTGTGACACAGTATTCCTACATATTTGTGTACAATATAAAAAGCAGCTTTTACGGATCAAGTCCCTCCAATATGATTTTACCAAGAGCTGGGGTACCTATGTTTATGTCTCCTATCAATCAATCAATCAACGTTTATTTGTAGAGCGCTTTTCCTACACAAGGCAAGGCAAAGCGCCTCACATCCCATATCACATCATGCATAAATCAAACACATTAAGAGCACAAGATATATTAAAAACATAAAAAATTAAATCACACAAGTTAAAAACTTTAAAACATTAAAATCATCTCCTATGCAAAAATAATATTGATTTATTGAATTACAAAGTCCAAGATGAAAAAACAAACTCAAAATCCAAACGGAACCAGGAACAGGCAAAGACAAGCAAAGGCAATGACAATGGACCAGGAAAAAGGGGAGAGGAGCACAGGTACATATAGACACAGGTACAGATAGATAGATAGATAGATAGATAGATAGATAGATACATAGATAGATAGATAGATGTAGGTACAATCTTTTTCCGTCAGAAACAGTGGATTGAAACACAAAAAATGTGAAGACTCTTTTGAGAGCTATAGTTATCATATCTATTTCATGTGGTTTGAAAGTTAGCTACCCCAGCTTTACCATGTTGACATTCTTACATTATTCTTGCCAGCGTTTCCCTTTCATTACTTATAAGAAACACGCTGTATAAACCTTAGGCCTTCATTACTTTGCATATGACACATTGCTTTTGCTTAAAACTATGTAAACGTCTTGTTTTTATCACAAAACTTGTACCAAACCAGAGGCACGACTGCTCCCTCAGTAGCAGTAAATCCGTGGCTCCGGGCTCCTCCGCTCAGACCGACCCTTGGCCTGGAAGTGGATGGAAAACGGAATGCGAGCTCGGATAATGCGGTGACTTCATTCTGGAGGCCACGCCGAGCCGACGTGAACCAGACCCTGACTGTCACAAGCACAACACGAGTGACAGCAGGGATAAAGCTGCAACATCCCTGCAACAGCCCCGGTTTGAGGACGGTAGAATGAGGACGCACACTGGAGAGACGCTGGAATGATATGCAATGTTTAATATGTATTTGTTTATGATAGAGCCAGACATACTGCTCAGGAGTTTGTACATCCTGGACGAAAGTGGTCGTTATTCAGACAATACGAACGGTTGGATGAATTTAGATATAGTCCAATAGTTCCTAGCTCGTTTTGAGATGCATGCATTTATTTGGTCTGATCTTTACCTTATTTAGGACAGAAAAAAAGGTTTGGCTCAAGATTGGTTTCAACTGGGTAACTTTTTTGATTTCTTTTTTATTGAGTTCATTGCCAATGCAGGAGGGTGCGAGGACAATGATAATCTAGGAAAGTAAAAAACCTTTCTTGACATTGGTGATCCCTGAACTGTTTGGTTCTCTGATCGGTTGTTGGTGAATCAAAACTTTGTAAAGTCCCCTGAGAGGACTTCTGTTGTGATTTAGAGCTTATACAAAATAAATGGAATTGAATTGAGAAGTGAAAAAGAGAGGTCCACCCTCACTCAGTCACTCTGCTCTCCCCCCACAGTATGAAACACTGCTGACTCACAGGGCTCTATAGAATCACAAGAATACAAAAGAATTCAAGACTGTTGTGGTCCAACTGTTTACTTTTTGTAGGATGTGGGTTCTTTAAAAAAAAGAGACCACTGAATTAAAAGCCAGGTAAAAATGATTTACTAAAATCAATAAAGATCTACGCAAAAAAGGGGGTTAAAAACATGGCTGAAAGAAGGATAATAACACATGCTAAAATCTGCTGCTGCTGAGTCCTTAAGTTCCTCGTTCTCCGTTCTGGTGACCACAGCCCGGGCCTTCAGACCACGGGGCTTCAGACCACGGGGCTTTCACCTCCACCGTATCTGGCCCTGTGTCCCGTTCTGTGGGTTCCTCCTCCTCTCCATCGAATTTTGTACCCAAGGCACAGGGGTTCTAACTGTTTGCTGTCACGTGAGGAGCCAGGGTGCTTCGGGTGGTTAAAAAAAAAGTTCAAAATATAAAAAAACACACACACAATATGCATAAAAGTATAAAACTTAAAATAAAATACTAAAACCCACCACCCATTTTACACCCACCAACATTGGGCCAAACAAAATATTGTATTCATAGTAGAGTCAGATGCCTGAGCTTTAAAATCACAAACAGGTTTGAAAGACAATTCTTGATTTAAAAAAAATGGCTTCATCCAACTACTAATCATGAGTAGAACAAAATCCCATTATTTTTTGACCTTTAACTAACCAGAAAAGTCTCTGCCATAGTTATGAGAGCTAATCATTAAAATCCAATGTCAAAAATGTGTTCATAACAGTGTGAACAGAATGTGACGATTCATTCAGACATCACAAATCTATAATAGAAAGATAATAATTAGATTCGCCAGAAGCCTTCATCTCGGTGTTTTGCGACGTGGCTGGTCTTTCTCACGGGCTGATGGCGAGTGGCGGCAGAGGGAGGATTCTGATGGAAGAGCCTCGTCTCCCAGAGCAGTTATGATTATGAGCGTGTAAAGTTTTATGCTTTGGTCCCTGGACATTGGTCATTACGAGGAGAGAGGTCGGAGGTCTATTATAAATCCTGGACTATTATATTCAAGAAGCCGCACTCGCGAAGGAGAGTCTCGCACTCGCTGCAGTGGATGCATATATCAGATAATCTATTACGGGTTTTTTTATTTCATGAACCTTCAGACAGATTACACCAGTGCGCTGCTCACTTTTTACAGCACATTTCATTTTTAGGCAAAACTATAACATTATCTCTATGCAGTTCACTGTCATGGTGGACTTGTCTACGCTAAATAATAATCTAATAAATAGTTTTCAATGATTAACTGCGATGGCAACAGTTCTGATTGTAGCTGGACAGTTTCATGTTATTTTTTTTAGAACAATAAACAAGCACACACACACACACACGCACACACACTCTCTTTCTGTCCTCCACGTACTTCTTCCGTGGTTTCTGTTTAAAATATGTATTTGAACTGAAATGACTTAATTAGTGGACTATTAATTCAAGAATCTATTTTTTGCAAATAGTAGATCATAACATACATCAATATAATAAATATGTGACATCACCTGTACTTTATGTCCAAACAGTATGTGAGAAATATTGTAACAATTCTAATTCCATATTTGATAGCACTAGCATTTTGACAGCAGCTCCGTTGTTCCTGTTGAGGATAGGTTTCTGTTGTGTGTGATGGAATGGTCAGTGCCTGGACAGACTTTCACTCACTCATAATGAACTTATCATCTTAACTCAGTCATCTCAAATAAATCAAGAATGTATCTAGCCGCAGATTAGTGTTTACTTTAGTTCAGACTTACAAAAATATATTTGATTTCCAATTATAGACAGAGGCTCATCTGGCAACTATTCCTGATTTCTTTTCACTTCTATGTGAGAAATCCGGATCACACATAGATATACCACCACCCTCAGCAAGAACATCCTGGTTGGAACAAGACTCTCTGCTGTGTCTGTTTAGGTTACTCTGGGTGCTCCAGTTTCCCCTTCCACTAAAATCTTGCACAATAGTGAAAACCGTCCAGCTGTGGTCCTGATCAATCATCAACATCTGGAGATGGGTCCCGGGCGCTGCACTGAGACCTTTTTCATTGTTCTTCCTCTACTGAGGGCAGCTTCAGGTTTGGCCAACATAAATGTAACATATTTTAAGATGTTTTAAAATCCTCTTAGGCCAATGTTATGCTTCCAATGACTAAAAATATATATATAAAGATGGGAAGTGAAGGGTAAGTTGAGTTAACAAAACACAAGTGGAGACACCCATTTGTTTTTACTTTTTGAAGCTCAATTGGACCCACATATTCAATCTTCTATCTGGACTTAAAAGTTGAACTGGTTTGAACTGTAGTGGTGTATAGAGTTCATTTACATGGTATGACCATAACACACTAGTTAAATATTTGTGCGTTTTGTCTGAGCAAACAACGCAGACATGAAACATTTTCCATTGTTTCCACATAAATTGTGACTAAGGAGCTCTGTAGTCCTCCTGATTCACAAGACTATATCAACAGTGTAAATCTGATAAAGTCTGTGCTTGACCAGTCACTGAACCTATTCTATTCATTTCTTTACTTAAAGTGAGGTGTAGTTATGGGGCGCTCAGACCGGATCAAGTGTTGCAGTGACTTTCAATGCAAAGTCAATGGTGACGTTCGAAGCGTGGAACAGCAGATCCAGACAACAGCAGCTGACTGAATTGATAAGGAACAACACATGCAAGAGAATAAATGTAAATGTTTTTTTAATGTATTATGGCAGAAGATAAGGAATAAAAGTAATAATTTGAAACAAATGATTCAAAATAACACAGTGTTTCATGTTGTTGTGTTTATTGGTTCATTTTTGAGGACGCTGGTGACGTGTTTTCGATCTGCGCTGAAACGACAACACGGTTGTTGGGTTCTCTCCCTTTCAGCACTTCCACCTAAAAGAGTTTTTCTGTGGTCGCGGGGCCCATTAGAACCACGTTTACACCTGCATGTGTTCTGAAGAGGGCAAAGACAGACGCCTTTCATCTGCGAGTATTTCTCCCAGTTCACAAACGACTTCAAAGTAGAGCTTCCTTCAGGGAAAAAGGCAAAAGACACAAATACAAAAAGATACAGTCAAACACAAAGTAACAAAGCAACATTGACACGAGCGGAGAGGGTTATCTAAGACCACATGCAGGATTTAACAGGTTGCTAGAAAGACTGATGTGAACTACAAGACGGCAATCATGGTAAATAATATTGTGTTTTTGAAGTGGGGGAGTAGACAAACATGCCAAGTTGCCAGCGGTTTCTCGCACGCAGGAATTAACAGGTCTAAATTTAGCGCAGACTTCATTACGAGCGCGTCAGTCGTCAGCCTTTATGTCGCTGCGACGCCTCAATGCGGAGTTTCACTGTTCAAACCGGGCCGAGACAGCGCAAAACACTATCTCTGATCTCTTCATACAAGGATACGATATCAAATGTCTTGGGACTATTCCCTTATGAACCGACTTGTGTGGGTTTGCAGCACCACTGTGGAAAAAAATATAAATGAAAGAAATATTAAATTGTGGTTGTAATTTGTAAGGATGGAGAAAACGACTCAGAAACGAATCAGATAAAAATGGCCTTTAACTGCACCCACTCTCCGGAACTTCTCTCTGGACCCTTGTCTGGGTCTAACTAAAAGGACAGTGGTGTTGATCCAGGGCACTCACCTTCAACAACATTAATGGACATTGGTCATCTGCCCCTTATGGACCAATGGCTCTATATGTTTTTTTTTTCTTGAGTTTGAAGTGTTGATTCTCTGATCTGTGCTGGAAAATTCAACGGTTTGTAAAGTCCTCAGACATAACTACAGTTGTGATTTAGGGCCATATAAGAATACATTTAATTGAATTGAATATTTAGTTCTAGTAGTCTGCTCAGGGACTACAGGTCTCACCTTTTGGCGAATGTTTATTCTACACTGTCTCTGTAAAAAATAAGAATCATATCAATCATACTATAATAGGACTCCAGAATTTCAGATCTCAGCTCCAAACTCCCCTGCCTACACGTAACTGTTTATTATAGCCTTTTATGTTGTTTTTTTAGAATCTGTCCCTTAGTAAAGCGTCCAAAAAAGCACTTTATAAGTACAATGTGTTATTATCATTATTATTGTTAAAAAAGGGGCATTACTGAACATGTAGTTGGATTTTGGATTTGATTTTGATTTTCGGTAGATAGTTAATTTGACCTTTTGGACAATCACACATTGTTTATTCTTCTCTCAAGAATTACATTTCACTCTGTCTAAAAGTGTAAATGTGTATTCATCAAACTGTTTCCCAACTGTGGGATGAATTAGGGATAATCTTCTTCTTCTATTCACAGAGAATCGTTGGCGTAATAGTTTGCTTTGACATCCAAATCCATGCACTTGTACAGTCCATTAAAGCTGAGGTACTTATTTTTTCACATTTTGTTTCCTACATTTTTTACCCTATCGTTTTTACTTATACATTATATTATTTATATTATTCCACATTTTAAAACATTAAATAATAAAAGTAGTCACCATGACACAATGAATTCTTTAAGAAGATACAATTCAATACAGCAGCTTCACTAAAGCTGGGGTACCTTTTTCATAGCTAATACATATACAGTAAAAAAATTGATGATTATGGCTGGAGCTGATTGGCTGAGTGAGGGTGGTCCAGTTTTTTTTTTTTTTCACTTTTCTGTCTGAATACGCTGATGACAGAGGACAAAGTACATGCAGGTGAAAACTAGAGATGGAACCAAGAGCCAGGAACTATATAGAGAGATTTTATAGCAAAAAACAAAATCAATCTTGTATAAAAAGCTAAACAAATGTAATATCATGTTGACTTCTTACCATTTAAAAAAAAACAAAAAATAACACTCCATACAATAAATATGACTACAAAACTGTACATGGAATATGGACGATTTTGAATTAGAAATAAAGAATTTTGCATGAGCAGAGATACAGGCAGCTAGCTCGTACACTACCAGAGCCATTAGCGTTAGTGTTGGGCCTGGACTGATCGATCCGTCCACTCTGCAGACTACAGACTGGAGACATTGATTGAACCTTTGAAATAGCACCAGAGCCACTTAATTACAGGACAAATGGCAGGAGGTGGCAGCTTCACATTGTCTGCATGAGGAACTCCAGCAGCAGCACATATAGGCTTTCATCTGCCCAGTGTCCATTTCTCGGGTTGGCGGGGAGAATGCAACGTCTTTGGTATTTAAGATGACGGAAAGTTTTGATGATGCTTTTTGAATGTTATCCGTGAGTTTTCATTTTCCACGCTCCCTAATTAAAAGTGAGTTGGAAAAAAAGATATTGGGGAAGAGGTGTAGGGTCAGAGAGTGTTTGAACCCTTTTTCAAACTGTGTATTAGTTTTGTATGCTATTGATGGCTTTTGTTCAAGTCTGTAATGAATACTTACGATAACATATTGTTGTCATGAGAGATAATGTAATGCTTTATGTCAGAATAGTGTGAAAACTGTGTAACGCAGTGTTAGCAAGTGAAAGACGTTTAGCTGCTATATCATTCATCTGTATTTGACCGGAGAAGTCCCACTTAGATTTCAGGATCTCTTTGTCTCGAGTCCTGACACGGGAAGAACATGCAAACTCCAGAGAGAAGAACCCTTTCTGTAGATCTAGATCTAATTGTACCCAGGACATTGTGCTTTAAAATGTTGGAAATATAGTCTTCTTTTTCACAACAATATCAACATTTTACCAGAATTTCATGTCTGGTAAAATAAACTACAGAGGAATTGTGTGTCATCATTTTTCAATAATAAAGCAGCTGTTTATGAAAAGAAGCAAATATGAAGCCGCCCAAATTGTAAAAAAAAACAGTTTAATAGTTAACTTTGTTTGAAGGACAACTCACCCTCAAATCCACTCATTTATACTGTTTATCAGCAAATGTTTTGTCACTTTAGTGTAAATTAGTTGAAAGATCTAACTTTCTGCCTAAAACCGTCTGTGAGGCGCCATCTGCAGGCGACCTGTATTTACTACATTTGAATTTTGAATCTGGCGCCAACATTGGCACAGCAGTGATATCTGACGTCTGCAGTGGTACCTGACGTCTGCAGTGGTACCTGACGTCTGCAGTGATACCTGACGTCTGCAGTGATACCTGACGTCTGCAGTGGTACCTGACGTCTGCAGTGGTACCTGACGTCTGCAGTGGTACCTGACGTCTGCAGTGGTACCTGACGTCTGCAGTGATATCTGACGTCTGCAGTGGTACCTGACGTCTGCAGTGATACCTGACGTCTGCAGTGATACCTGACGTCTGCAGTGGTACCTGACGTCTGCAGTGGTACCTGACGTCTGCAGTGGTACCTGACGTCTGCAGTGATATCTGACGTCTGCAGTGATATCTGACGTCTGCAGTGATATCTGACGTCTGCAGTGATACCTGACGTCTGCAGTGATATCTGACGTCTGCAGTGGTACCTGACGTCTGCAGTGATACCTGACGTCTGCAGTGATATCTGACGTCTGCAGTGATATCTGACGTCTGCAGTGATATCTGACGTCTGCAGTGGTACCTGACGTCTGCAGTGATACCTGACGTCTGCAGTGATATCTGACGTCTGCAGTGATACCTGACGTCTGCAGTGGTACCTGACGTCTGCAGTGGTACCTGACGTCTGCAGTGATACCTGACATCTGCAGTGATACCTGACATCTGCAGTGATACCTGACGTCTGCAGTGGTACCTGACGTCTGCAGTGGTACCTGACGTCTGCAGTGATATCTGACGTCTGCAGTGATATCTGACGTCTGCAGTAGTACCTGACGTCTGCAGTGGTACCTGACGTCTGCAGTGATATCTGACGTCTGCAGTGGTTCCTGACGTCTGCAGTGATATCTGACGTCTGCAGTGGTACCTGACGTCTGCAGTGGTACCTGACGTCTGCAGTGATACCTGACGTCTGCAGTGATATCTGACGTCTGCAGTGATACCTGACGTCTGCAGTGGTACCTGACGTCTGCAGTGATACCTGACGTCTGCAGTGGTACCTGACGTCTGCAGTGGTACCTGATGTCTGCAGTGATATCTGACGTCTGCATGATATCTGACGTCTGCAGTGAAACTTGACGTCTGCAGTGATATTTGACGTCTGCAGTGATACCTGACGTCTGCAGTGGTACCTGACGTCTGCAGTGATACCTGACGTCTGCAGTGAAACCTGACATCTGCAGTGATATTTGACGTCTGCAGTGATACCTGACGTCTGCAGTGGTACCTGACGTCTGCAGTGGTACCTGACGTCTGCAGTGATACCTGACGTCTGCAGTGGTACCTGACGTCTGCAGTGGTACCTGACGTCTGCAGTGATACCTGACGTCTGCAGTGGTACCAGATGTCTGCAGTGATATCTGACGTCTGCAGTGATACCTGACGTCTGCAGTGATACCTGACGTCTGCAGTGATATCTGACGTCTGCAGTGGTACCTGACGTCTGCAGTGATATCTGACGTCTGCAGTGGTACCTGACGTCTGCAGTGATATCTGACGTCTGCAGTGATATCTGACGTCTGCAGTGGTACCTGACGTCTGCAGTGATATCTGACGTGTGCAGTGATACTTGACGTCTGCAGTGATACCTGACGTCTGCAGTGATACCTGACGTCTGCAGTGATACCTGACGTCTGCAGTGAAGGCTGACGTCAGTTGCCCTGCCGCCCAGTGAGCGTGAACGGCCCAGTCTCGTTCACGCCCCCTAGCGAAGGAAGGAAGGAATAGCAGAGAGTATTTTCATCGATTGTCAGGTTTGCAATTAGTTATAGCATTTAGGTAGGTTTTTATTAACATAGCTGTTTGTATTGTATATATTGTGTAGTGTTAATAGCGTTGTTGTTGAATATTGTAGTTTTAGTCCCTATTGCTTTTATTGTCAAGTGTCAATCACAACCTAGACCCGCCCAACATTCACCCCCCCGCCTGTCCCCTTTAGTCCTCCAGGCTACACCCATTTGGAGGAAGATTTGAACAGGACATGTGAGTGGCGTAAGCCTCGAGCAGCAGGGGTGAGAAGATCTTTAAGGAAAATTGTAGACTACATATTCACTTATTCACATAATATATCTCAGACCTTTTTTCTTATAAAAGAAAGAATGCAAATCTAAAGAGCCGCTGAGAATCATTTGTAACCCAGCTTTGGAAATGACCAGTCTAACTACTGTTGCTCTTGAAATAGATACAATAAATAACTAATTCTATTCCATGATGGCTGCAACACAAAACAAAAGCTCAACATTTTAATCATTGACAAGTTGACCATTCGGATTAAATCGCAAGTCCCATAAAAGCATACCCCCATATCACACACAGTAACATTATAATCCCCGCTCCCCATTCGGCCACGTTTGAAATGGACTTGTCTCGCACTGACAGATTACTCTTTCCTCCTTTTGTACGCAATCAAATAAGCCTCTCTTACTTTATTAACAGAGGAGGCCGAGCTCAGATAAGCGTGGAAGTTTAAGCCACTTGCGCGGAGGGGAAAGGAAGTAGACTCGGGGAGCGGGAAGATGCCAGCTTTAGGTTCCCGCTCTATTGTTTGAGGCTTGGCCCGCGGCACCACGAGGAATCCGCTGCTCTAATGGAAAACTATTGTCTGCGAGCGGAGGACATGGGAGCCTGCGCAGAAAGGATCGGGTCCATTGGGATTCATGAACACGATACAATGAGGATGAGGAGTGCACGGGCGGAAGATTATTTGGAAATGTAGCGTGTAGTGAAGTCTACCCTGATATGGGGTTTGGTGTGTGGTGCTGAGTGCATTTTCATACTTTTGTGAGATATTTTTAGAACTATCTATTCATTTGTTATGTTTGTGTGGATGCACGTGTTTCTGCGGCATCCACACAAACAAAACACATGAATAGACTGGACACTTGAATTTTTCCTACGGGGATCAATAAAGAATCTATCTTTAGTTTGAGCCATGAAGAATTATGAGGCATTTTGTTTTAAAGCAAACATTTTTTTACTTGAGACCCAGAGACTTGAGAAGAAGTGACAAAAAAATCAGCCTATGTGTAGTGAATGATACAATAAGAGTGAGGCTTTCTGAAAAGACTTTTAATCCCTCACAATTTTTTAAAAACAGGTCGAACTCGAAAATTTTTAATATTGATCAAAAGTCCATTCACTGTAATTTAACTTACAAAGTGAAACTAATATACATCTATATTTTTATAACGTTTATTTGTATTTTTCATAAAAAATCATCTACCGGTATCATATAGTGGTTGATCTTAAGTTGAATTACAAAAATGTATTTACTTTTCAATAATATTATAATTTTCTGAGTTTCACCTGTATAAAAGGCTACTTTCCGAGACATTTTTTTTGAGTCTGTCTTGGATCTAGTACTTGTTTCTTACCCGAGCCGATGCAGGCGGGTCTAAAGGACAGGGTGTGATCCGGGTCATTTATGGAAACTGGTAAACCCAATGTATTTCTTATGTGTTGAGTTTGATTTTCTAATCTGCTTTTTACGAATCAACTTTTCTGTAACGCCCTTCCAGATGACTGCAGTTATAATTTTGAACTGAATAAAAATTGTACATTGGTTTTTAGAACATGTATGAATGAGTGCATGTGAGATCAGGACCCTCAAACGTTTATTTCTCATTAGACAAAACTAGGCCTAAAAAAATCTTAACAACAGGATTTAAGCATTTAACCTTTACAGAAATTGGTGAGTGAATGAAGAGATGTATGGTAGGAGTATAGGAGATGTAAGTCATTGAGATAGACACAATTTATTACTGTCATAATCTGAAGCCTCAAATAAAACATAATCAATTCATTTTCATTTAAGTCATTTATTGTTTGCAACAAAAACATTGTAAAAAATATTGTGGAAATCATCTTGTGACACCGAGCTAATGTCACGCAACCCCCGACTTTGGGAACCAATACAGTTCAAGGTATTTTGGAATCGCCCTAAATCACAACAACAGCCGTCTTGGAGAACATTACAAAGTTGTCGATTTGCCAACAACAGATCAGAGAATGAAACAGCTCGAACACAAGAAATGCAGCAATAACAAAGACATAGGAGGTAAACAATGTGGCACCCGAACTGAGCAGAAAAGGGAATTGCTTCTGGTTTTTATATTCTATTATTGTATGTGTCTAAATGGGAGGGGATTGGATTATAATAAATGTTTTGCTTCATCCAATCCTTTTCAATGTAGTTATTTCTGTTAGTCACGTGTCATGTCCTGTCATTGTCATCCCCTTTATTAGTCCATTTCTGGGTCGGGGAAGTGGCAATCAGAGCTGCCACCCAAATATCCTATCACCAATTATCATTTTTGTTAGTTCTTATTAATTTTATGCACTGCAAAAAGTGAAAATATAGACAAGTGTAGTTAATTTGCTTTCATTTTATTTGTCAAATCACACCGTTTTTTTTATTTATTTTTTACTTTTCTTTACTGATGCAGGCTGAAGACACTTAATAATATTACTATTTTTTCTTAATTCAAATAATCTTAACAAGTGGAAAAGTCATGATCCACTGGCAGATAATGTGGCTAGAAACAAGTACATTTCCTCTAATAGTAGCAATTTGTTCTTGTTTTTTTGGAGCCACTTTTGGTAAATCTTGTCCATGTGTGTTCATTTTGAAATATGCCCCACCGTTTTGACCATCACCAATAACAAGATATGCCCTTTATGTTTTGTGATTCTTCACGTTTGCATCTGGATTTGAATCAATGTGCCTTTCCTTATTGCGTATGAATTGTGCAATACCAGTAACCTTTCCGTGCCTAATTAAAGTGTAGCGTTTTTAGTGTTACCAACGACAACCACCCGGGCCACTGTCACTAAGCCAACCCCGCACACCTAATCTGTGGTGAAAAGTGCCGACTGCGACGAGGCGAAGCGTTCTGATCCAAAGTGCACTCGCTGCTGAATACTGTTTTCCAGAGAATAAACAAAAGCAGTTTTCGGTGTCTTTACTCCAGCGATGGGACCAAGCATCTTCAAACTGTCACAAACACGCAGCAATAAGGCACGAGGTGAATAATTTATCCGAGAGAGCACGCGTGGAATGGCTTAATGAACACATCAACAAGAGCAGCAGTCTTTGGGATAAGGGTGATATTGTTTCTGGTGCATTATTTATGGTTCCAGGGCGGTGCTTCATGTCCAGCTGTGAAGGGGGTGGACCGGCCTCACCCACGGATGGTAAAGGCGGGCCGGGTTCACAGACAGGTCAGGCTCCTGTACACATCCGCAGGAGATGTATAGCCAGGCCTTATACCGCCGGCTCAGTCAAAGATTCATGGCAAATACAGTGTATGGTAGTGGTCCCAATTGTGTCCATGCTGCTCAGAGCCTTCACTGCAGCCTTGGTGAAAAAGGGCCACTCTGTAAAAAAAGAGAAACAAATTTAGATTGAGCACCTTATTCAAACTTTTAAAAATGTCATGGTCCGTACCTCAGCCTCTGTTTTCTGTTTTAACTTTACATATTTATTTACTTATACAACCAAAATATGTTATACTTAACATAACATATTTTGGTTTTTGATACAAATGTTATCACTGCTTGTAATTTGAGTGCCAGTTTTTTGACATCATTCAGTCAAAAAAAAAATGTATCCAGTTTTTAGAAGACTTATTGTCTGTGTGTGTGTTTGCACTTTAGACCTAAGTGAACCAGAGTTCCATTTAAGTGAATCAATCAGGGCAAATACATTTATGGAGATATGAAAGCACCAAAGATAGACACCAAGAGTTCATTATTATATATTTGAAATGGCAATATTGCACCAAAATCAATGAAATAAACAGCTTCAATAACTTCAATTTTGAAAATGTCTATTGATTTGGACCAATCCCAAAAAAGTGTCGACAGATCACAGAGGAGCTGGAAGTGTATTGTACAAGGAGGATCACTGGAGCAGTGGATTTTCCATGTGGAACAATTTTAATTACTCAGACACGGATAAATCCCTCAGAAAACACCTTTGAATGGGGACTTGTGAAGAAAAACACGGTTCTTAAAGGAACATCGTGTAATTGTTTTTAATTGTGTTGTGCAGCACACGACATCTGGATTTCACCAAACAAATTGGCAACCCAAATGAGAGACTTCTTCTGCTTTCTGGATTATCTACTTTCATGTTAGCAAACAATTTGGCCATAAATCAACATTAACATTTTGATCAGAACATGCCAAATATGATTTGTACATTAAGACAAATAGATAAAGAAGATTAAAATTAAAAAAGAATAATAATCATACACATTGTCCTTTAAAAGTCGATTTGGATGTCCCTGGAAACGGTTGCTATGTGTATTTATTTACCATCAACTATAACCTTAGTAGGAGCAAATAATTTACATATAATTTTTATAATATAATATTGCGTTTATAATCTATACTTTTTTTAATTTTCTGCAAAACTTCACACACAACCTCTTCACAATTACCCCACACCACCTCACGCAAACTTGACTGCCTTTTGAAATGTGCGTTTCAAGGTTACAGTTTCCGTCCCCTTTGTCAGCATAATCAGCCTGCCTTTGCATTTCTCCTCTTAATGAAAGCTTTGGGCCTCATTTTCAGAGTGCAGGAACAGCGGTGGCGTCGCCCTGGTTCAAATGACACCGCTCTCAGACACTAATTGCGTACAAAGGTACAAAGACAGAGCCACAGTGGGAAGTAGGCTCCTATGAGAACAGCCAACAAGGGTAACACAACTCCAGGTGAGACCAAAATATGTTCTCAATGCTCAGGCCCGGTGAAAGACCCTCAAAGTCACACGCAGATTCTGAGTGTGGTACTTCAGACTCTCTGAAATATCATATTTTGAGACTTCCTGAGGAGTGTGGATGAGTGGAGCGTCATTAGAAGGGTCTGTGGCTAGACGTGCTCAGCAGTGAAGATGGAGGGAAGATACAGACAGGATGTGATGGTGTTAACAAGAGGAGTGGTACATGCTCAGACGCTTCCAAAATACACAAATGGACATGTTGCACTTATCACTGAATTGGTTTGAATGCTGCAGATTGAGTTTGTACAACACTGTGTAGAGGGGACTCAGACTGGAGTGGTGCAGAATGGACCAGGGGACCCTAAGTACACGCAATACATAATAAATGTCCTCTGCACACGGCCTCAGAACGACGGGGAGATTTGAGAAAAGCAAATAGATATGACCTCAATCTTAAATTGATGTTCACTGATTTTAGTGAACTTCCATTGACCTGAGCACCTGGACATCGTCTTTGTGGATTTCTGAGACAGGAGTGATGTGTTATAAAAATATAAGCAAGACATGTTTTATAAACAGGACCGTTCAGTGTTTGTGAGTCTTTAATGATAGTTAAACTAAATGGATTCCATGTGAAATCTGACATTTGACATGCATTAGAGGAGGACCTACCTGCAGAAGGAATTGTGTATTCAGACACATGGGCTGCTGTGCTCCGGACTATGACCTAGAAGGGAATAAAAACAAGACGATGAGCACAACCACAGACTGACCTTCTCCTTGTTACACACAGGACAGTGACAATCATTATCAGAAGTTGAATATGTATATATTATATTATATATATATCAATTTTTAAATCAAACTCCTGGAATTAGGTTATTTCATGGGAAATATTAGCTTGATATTACTGCTGTTTATCTCGTGTTTACATTGAGGTTATTACAACTATTTAATAGTCGTTCCGTATATCGAACACATTACAGTCACGTTTAGAGTAGGTTTATAAAGCCCAGGTTATTAGGGGAAAGGTTAGACTGGGTTAGGTGGTTTACCTTTTTAAACTGCTACTGCCATCCTCTCTCTGCGGATGTCAACGGGGTCATTTAGTCTCTTAACGGAGGGCAGCACAGCAGGAAGAGAGCAGCCATCTTTACTGTTGGTCAAGGAGGCTTTGTGTCACTCTGAGCGTGTTTACTGACGAGGCCTCGGCGTCACAGCGAATTATACGAGCAAACAGAGATGATGGAGTTTCAAGAGTTATCGCTAAATCCGCTAAGCTCCAGCACAAAGATTTGTTTGAAAATGCATTGCAAATACGTCCTTATCTTGAGTCAGCCCCAAGGTCAGGGGCTGGTGTCCTACCACAGGTTTTAGATTTCCAGTTTCATGTGTTTTATTTATCACATTTTAATTGTTTTTGTCCGCTGCATCTGTTTGTGTTTGAATTCAAGCATTTCTATCAAATGGGTTAGTTTAAATTATGAATGTGTTTATGACTAATAAGTATTCTCTATGACACAAATGTTTACTTTCAAAATGTTTATTTAGCATCAACAAAGAAGAAAATATTAAAGGGCTTACATAAGCGTAAAGAATCTGGAGATGTAAAATTGTTCCAGTAGCCACAGGATTTAGAGCAACTACTTTCATTACTGTGACTGTACAAAGTCAAAAAAGTCTTATTAAAAAGAAAAAGCACATTGAGACTAAAAACGCCACACAGAGAAAGAGAAAGCTCAGAGACTGTGTTTGCACACAAACTATTTATAAGACATTTTAAAGTAGAATTTTGAGGCCCATGATCAAACACAACTATTAAGAGGATGGAAAACATTCACAGACGACACCATGCTTTTATAAGCCCTTTAACACTAAAGATCTATTTGTTTACAAAAGAATGAAACAGCAATACATGTATACGTACATTAGGACTTATGCTCTTTTTAAAGTGGGTAGAATTCACAAGAGACATGAGCAGTTATTCCCCAGAGAGAAGGAAAAAAGATTTATCTACAATACTGCACTTTCCTAGAGCTATGGAACTACATCTGAAAGAGATCGAACACGCTGTTTGGAGCCGCTCAGGCAGGTGCAGAAACATTGTACTGACTTTCCACTTAGGCGGCGAGTAAAAGTGAGATACAATGCCATTCTACACTTAAGCAGAGCGGAGGGAGGACTTCAGAGTGCTAAGGCCAAGTCCACGCACATACTATATATATAGATGTTATATAGAGCTCATTAGTAAAGGCTGGTGGATCACACTGCACTGCGCCATCACTCCATGGTCTCTGTCTGATATTGGGGTTCTGTACGAAGACAGTGGCCCAAAACGTTGCATTAGTATTATTACTATGATAAAGTTATGTGACTGAGACTGATTCTGTGACTATAACAGTGTGTTGTTGACCACACAGAGTCGAGAGTGCACGTGGGACCTGCACAGCCTTCACTTATGTCAATCTAAAGAGAGAAGCAGACGTGTAGAGACGAGGAGACCACACAGACTGTGCACAAGCTCGGTGGATTTGTTTTGGCAGAATCTCCATCCACAGAGGGACTTGATCCAAACTGGACCCATCAGAAAGCAATGTGGTTGTTTCGGTGGGAAAACCTTTGCTCTAATGATGATGAAAAATGTCTAATTATGGGGCTGGTATATATAATCAAGATAATTTAAGTTAAAGACCTTATGACGGGTTTGATTTATTTAGAAATACAGTTTTAATACCATTTTATATTAGAAGAGAACTACTAAAGGTTTCAAAATCAGTTGTTGTTTTTTTTGTCTGATCCCCCCAAATCGAAATAACCCCATAGCAACGCCCTTAGAAACGAAAAAACTTCACAGCCCTTGGGCCTTGGTGACGTCAGAACGGGTACGTTTCAACGCTGTAAGTTGTTTACAATTTGGTATTCGTTCTTTTTTCGCGGATCTTCAAGATGACAAGGCCGTGTACAGCGAGTCTAAAATAACTACTAGAATGTAACATTTCGTTGACACTGAGATAGTCCAGTGGTTGTGTCGATTGCCAATCCAGATACTTGGGTTCAAATCCCACCTCGGGCACTTTTTCACACTCAAAACGGCAATTTATGTGTAGTGAGCAATTGTCACCTGTAGAGGGCAGTATTGTGTTGGGCATCAGTGGAGATAAGAGAGAAAAGGCAGTCCTGTGGCATAGATCCATGGTTTTCAATGCATGGGCGTAACCCGCTGTGACGTCACACACAGGTTAGAGCATAGACAACTTAAATTCATGAAAAACACGTTCTTTTTATAAAATATAGGCTTTTTTTTGCCGGAATCTCTTTCAAATTGACATTGTCATGCAATTTTGATATCCACAATTTTTTTTTTAAAAACCCGTCATAAGGTCTTTAAAATACCAAAGGATTATTGCTACAACGACATGGTGTCATTGAAAAAGCAGATTTTGGGAAATTTAAGCTGAAACAAGCTTCTTTAAATTCTGAAAATTATAAAAACAATGCAATGAGTGAGCTTGACCTTAGTCTCATGATCTGTCTCCTGCAGAAAACATAACCGTCTACACATTACTCAGTGGGACTATGCTTTATTATGAGGGGAGGCCTTATTTGGAAAAAAAAAACATGTTTGATTCTTCTACTGTCCCATTATGACATGTTCATATATTTCTGTGTAGTTTAGTTGTTCACTTGTAAAAAGGTGAGAGCGTCCATAAAAAATCCTTTACTTGGATTGGCCTGGGTGCCGCTGGTATAAACAGTTCAATATCTGGAGTAGGGCTGCTCTCTGAACGCTCCCTTGGTGCTGCGTGCCGATGGTGCCTTGCCGCGACTGTTTGCCCATTCTTCCTGACCTGATTAGGGAGGAAACAAAAACAAACAGATGGAGTGTGATCGCAGACTGCTCTTAAATCATGTGTTTACGACACATCTCCAGAGGCCCATGTGCTGTATGCAAATGTTGACAATAAGATTTCATTTACAAAGTTAATTCCATGCACTAAATGGCTTTGTACTGTTGTGTAGTAACGATATCGTTTTGTTGTATGCACAGAGCCTGGACGCCATTACTCCCCTGTGCTGTTATAATTAGTTTTGTTCCAGTGTAGATGTGGTGTATCTCAGGGGGTCAAAGTCGATCCAGAAAGGGCTGTGTGGCACCCAGTTTTCATTCCAACCACGCAGTGCACATCAGACTCCACTCGTTTCATCAAGTCTAAACCTGAGGACTTGATGAAATGAGTGGTTATCATTTATAAACAAACACTCTCACTTCTTAGCAAGAAGTTCCTGCGGGTTCAAATCCTGGTCGGAGAAGTGCCTTTCTGAGTGGAGTTCCTCCAAGTGCTCCGGTTTCCACTATCAGTAAAAACCTGTAGACGAGTAACATTCTCCAGCTCTGGTCCTGACCAAGCAGTGCTTTTGATAGAGGCCAGAGTGGCATTTAGGATGGGTCAAATTTCCCTGCGGGTACTGAATATGATTTTTCTTTTTGCAAAGCACATTGAATTGTGTACAAATTGTCCTATCCAAATAAACATGCCTTACATTTAATTTATTAGAGCAGTTTTTGAATGGAAATGTATTTTCTCTGAATATTATTGGCCTTTATTTAAAGGAAAATAAAGCCCTGAGATTGCAGAATCTCATTTTCAGAGGGGTCATGAAAATGGGGGCAGGGAGGGTGTTATGGGGGACTATTGTACATGTTTTTAGTGGTAGGGGAAAAAACCTACGGGGGAGAACATAAACTCCACACAGAAAGGCCTGGAAGTGGAATCGAACCCAGGACCTTCTCGCTGTGAAGTACAAGTGCTAACCACTGAGCCACTTCCCACAAGATCCCCCTCTTCTGGATTTGGGATAGGGCCTAACATGTATATTCATGTGCTTTTATTTTAATTTAATTTTAGTGTATTTTGAATTTTTTTACCATTTATTTTTGCATAGCCCTAAATCACAACAGCAGTCATCGCAGAGGACAGACACAGGTCCTGGACAGATTCAAGAGTTTTCTTATAAACATATAATTCCAAAGAGGGAATTATTTACCAGTATGTGTACCCAAAAATGTCATGCTGTATAATTTTAATAGACTAATTGCATACAGAGACTAATTCATTGTGGACCTTCTCTTGTTGGAACTCGCTTAAGTCCATACTATTGACATCCACAAAAAGCTCTTTCACCACACAACAGAGCTCCTCCACCTTTCACCTGGGAGGATGTTTTTCCGATAATTGAAAGAACCACTGAAATAGCTTGTTGAAAAAGAGCATTTACCGGCTCCGGGAGAACAGGCCCACCATTAGCATTAGGCTGAAACGTGTGTGGAGTTCAGCCCTAGTGGTGCCGCTGACGTGAAGCCGTATCGATGGCACCCTTTGTCTGATCCGCAGCCAGCGCTCAGCCTCTCGCGGGGGCTGGCTGCAGCGCCAAACGCCGATAAACCTTAATTAGACTTGTCAGGGCTCAGCGGCAGTCACTTTGAAGACAGTCGGAGAGCTAACCTTGTGTTTGTGTTTATGTGCGTCTTTGAACTGTCACCTTTCCGTGTGACCCTCCCCGTTTCAGAGCCGCAGCGGTGAGGAGTTTTCTAATGAACCTAGAGACTATTGGTTTTTCCAAATAATATATCCAGACAAATATGAAGCGTATTTGTGTGTCACAGAAGCACAGGTTTCTAAAGGTTGTGAAAAAAACTGCTCTTCATATTAATGAGTGAAATTTGAGAACACGGCAGTGCACTGTACAGGATGACCTTGGCCCACTTTGTGCCTTTAGACTTTGTTCCCATTTACTCATCTGAATCAGGTCACAAATCTGAAATATTATGTATAAATTTTTCGATCAAAATTACTACACTGCAAAAAATGAAAAATAAGCCAAAAATTGCTATAATTTGGCAAAATGTATCTTAATTTGAGCACATTCGAACTGCCTTACAAGAATATATGCCGATGGGACAAGACACTATGATCTTGTGTTAAAAATATACAAGAAATGTCTCCTTAGGAATGAGAAAATAAAGAAACTGTTCTTGAAATAAGACTAAATGGCTTTGTCCCACGGGCAAATCTTGGTTTGAGAAAGTCAGTCTTAAAATGTACTCAGATTAAGACAAAACCCCTCGATTCAAGCATTTATTTCCCCATTTTATAATGTTTTGCAGTGTACTGTTTGTCTTTATGGTAAAGTTGGAAGTGTAGATTAGTGAGTGGAGTGGCATCTAACTGTCTAGTAAAGTGCTTTGGAATGGGATATGTATTAACATTAGGGCTGTACCAATTAATTGCATAAATCTGGAGTACCTCACTTAAAAAAAATTCACAAAGCGCTCTAAATAATTTTGTGTTAGCCTCTGACCAAATCTATTGTGCATGTTTTTAGTGGCAGAGAAAACCGGAGCACTTGGAGGAATCCTACGCAGACACAGTGAGAAAATGTAAACTAAACACAAGCGCTAACTCCTGCACTATCGAGCTTCCCATTTTAGTCATCAATTAAACGTTAATGCAGCAAAATCACAAATGTCTCAATTTAATAATAACATAGTTTTGTCTAGAAATATTTTTTTTTCTTCTAACTTTTTCTGCTTAATATTTCAGATTATGACCCAAATACAGACACAGTAAAGAAAAGATGAGTCCGGAATACATAGTGGTGTGAAAAACTGTTGATGGGGATTGTCAAAGCAATGGCCCTATGAAGGTTTTGGACAATGGAGATTTTAGATTTACATCCTTATTATGCTAAAGTTTTATTGAATTATAGAGTTATCTTTCATTTATCGTGTGTTGTGTGCTCCTCATTTCTACTGTTCTGTAACCGGTGATGCAACATTGCAATTTCCCCACTGTGGGGCGAAGACATGATCTCTTAATCTTAATCTTAACATCTTCTCCAAAAAGGCCCCCAACAGCTGCATGCAACAGAGCTGGGAATTGTGAAGGAAAACATTTTAAGTGAAGATTACATTCATTTTAAAGAATGTCAAAATGTCTGTAGGCCATAGACTGATCAATTTAACATAACACACGATATATGTATACCTAGTGTTCTTGTACAGAATTTTACATTCTGGATTTGCACAATAAACTTTACTTAATAATAGCATCCATTTAATTTTGTAGGCAGTATCTTTTTGCTGGCCTTTAAAGTAATAATTCTGCTCTAATAAATTGCTAAATAACAAGAGCTGACCCAGGCCATTACAGCTACATCAATACTGTCTTTGCTGAAACAGAGTGCTTTTTATTGTGGTTGGGCACTTACCATACGACTCGTATGTCTCCCCGCTCTGGCCGTATTCGTAGTAGTCTTCTGAGCTGTGAACACAACACAGAGAAATCTAATGAATATCACAATGTCAATCACCAGGAAATTGTACTGCAATTTCTGGAAATAACAAATAATGCATTTTTCAATATTGCTGCAGAACATCAAAGCTCTGGTGTGCTTATTAAAGATAATTGATGTAGTTTAAGAGGAATATTAGGAAGACAGCGAGACATAAATAAGACAAGCTTTCAATCAATCAAAAGTTGCCAGTCGCACAAAACAATTTCCTTGCCGAGTGGTTTCCCTCCAGGAGTAATTCTCCAAAGCTCAAAGATAATTTTATCAATTACCATATTATATTCCATTAACACGTTTTGCTTGTACAAAATATTACTGTTGAATCGATTCCACAATTGCTTGTTTTTGCATTTCAAGTTACAAAATGGGAAATCCCAGAACAAAGGCACTCAGGTTTAAGAGCTGAAAGATACTGTTATAATATTTGTCCACAGATAAAAATACACTGCGTAAGCTACAAAATGTGCTTAATACACCTGGTCTATCTATTCACAAAAACAAGCTTTCTTACTCAATCTGCGGAGTAAAAACCTGACAAGCAACAGCTCTCAATCAATCAAAAGTTGAGCCCATATTGGCAATTTTCTGGCGCACACCGTTTCACCCCAGCCCTCCGTTCCATCGTTCCAACCCGCCGCATATGGAGATCTACGAGAGATGGCAACTTTAATGAAAAATAAAAAGTCAGAGAGGTGGGTTGCTGGGCGCTTCGTTTTCTCCCCTCCCCTCTCTCCTATATTTATTTATTTGCGGCCCGGCGAGGTGCATGCTGACAGAACAATCCGCCGCCGCTATCATCCAGTAACAGCGCTATCATTCAAGAGAAGCAATTCATCATAAGGCTGCCACTGAGCCGACAGGAGCCATCACAGCTGTGTCCTCCCCGCCTGCCTGTCACTCACACGTCTCTCTGGAGCGGGCGCCGCGATTAGAGCGGGCCAACACAACACATCACGGCGTTCCCAGTGCTAAGGGCAAATGGTGACAACCCCATAACATGCTATACGATATACTGTCCAACTTCAAAGAGTAGGTTTTCAAATAATTTAGTGGAACAATAACAAACGGCGATTTATTACATGACCTCTGTATTAGTATATCTGTAATTTATAGCCTGTAAAAGTACAAGCAGATATTCTCACCCCCAGGTTGGGAATCATGCTGGACCCCCCTTCTGTGGATCTCTTTCCCTAAGGGTCTAAGGACAGTGATGATCCGAGACATTTATCTTCCTTAGTAGGAAGGCCACTTTAGTTCACTAAAATTAACCAACAACACGGATTGACTGGATTTGTGCTTTTCTGAGCTTGAAAATGAGGTATGACATGACACCGCCGTAGTGGCACTTGCATACGGGGTCAAGAGGTGTGAATGTGGATGAATGAGTGTGTGATCAGAACTTCTTGTAGTCAACAGTCAATAGGAGGAAATGGTTTACGGCTATAGATAAATAGATAGATGACATGTCTATGTTGGTTCACATTCAATAAAAAACAAATGGACATATCTGCCATTGACCAACAGATCCCATGTGTGTTATATTGTATATCCTGTGTTGGAACTTTTCGATTCTCTGCTCTGTTCAATCGTGTTTTGTCTATATCACCAATTTTTGACCATATGACCATGGCATGTAGTATCAGGTGGAGTAATTTTCAATAAAACTTAACATTTAATATTGTCCCTCTCGTCCCTCTCCTGAGCATAATCAAAACTTATATCAGAAAGTAGAGGGGCTGTGAACTATTTTTGTTTTAAAATGCAGACAACTTCTCTGAATGTAGCACAATGACATCATACTATTAAAGGACTGAGACATATGCTTTTCGACCGAAGGGGCAGAGTAAAGTTTCTGCCAGTCAAAAAGTCAATTAAGCATAATATGTCTAGTTCTTACAGAAAAAAAAACTCTCCTCTCCACAAATACACGTTGTAACTCCGAGTGAAGTCTCCCAAGACTCCTGACTCCAATGTAAAAAGAAAATGTAATGACAAACTTTATCTACGTCCAGGCAAAAAAACATTTAGATGAAGCAAAAAGAGGGCTTGCCACCAGGACAGTTGAGAAATTCACCTTTTACAAAAACCTTGTTGGCACATAGCTATTTGTGGATAACTGTCTCTATCTGGGGCAGGAAAAAAGAGACAATTGTCGAAAGTTTCAAATCACAAATCACAACAAAAGCACTATAGAAGCTCAATGAGACAGGGGATGTCTTTTCAAACAGCCTTGTGCCTTGAGTCAGCCTGCGCATAATTCTACAGTGTCAATAATTTATCCCCAAACAATCCAGGGAAAAACAAGTTATTGGAGAGGTGCTAATGGTATCTCTCTGAGGCACAGCAGCACACAGGTCTGTATGGAGAATTGCTGTCATGAAATACAGGTTGAATGTTGTTGCTGTATGATGGGCTAAGATCCTTGACACCACTCCAACCGTCCGTGGTGACGGCTGAAAACACCACATGCTCCTCACCATGTGCACGCGGGCTGGGGACTTGACAGTGTGATAAATAATTACATTTCACACCAGCCTCAAAACGCGCCACAGTATCCCGCCGTGGACGCCCCAGAAACAGACAATTTGTATGAGCGTTGGAAAATCAATTTGCCACAATTCGCAGGTGCTGGCTGACATATTGTGAGGAATACCTCGGAGTTTGGATATTTTCCGTGCTCACCCTGTCATGTCTGGGGGAAAAACAGCAAATAAATATACAGTGCCACGCGGCTAACATTGCTAATGCTATTCCACAAGCATGTTTACACGCTGTAGGCTGTCAGCATATTTTCATACATACGGTGCGAGCCATTGGGGCTGTGAGAGTGTGGGGTATATTGCTAAACTCTTATAGTTTGTGCATTATTAGAAGCACAGAGGAGCGGTAATGGCAAGCTGCAGCTCAGACCTGCCAGAGTGGTCTTGCACAAAGTAGACAAGGGCGCAAGAAAAGCTGTTAGGTGCGTCTAATTTGGGAGGCGACATTTTATCAATATGGCTACACAACTTCTCTCGCCTCGTCTTCTCATTTACAGAGCCCGATGAGAGCCGAAGGTCAGAGATTGAGGTTTATATTGGCTCTGGGTGAATGTAACACGCCAACTTCAGATACAAACATTTGCTCCCTAACCCTCCACACAGGAAGATCATAATCATTACTTGGCAAGATTTTATTTCTTTAGAATTATTACCTTTGCTAACCGTATTTACTCAAGCCAAGGCAGCTATTTCTGTTAGCAATAGGAACATACTGAGTTAATAGATAAATCGCAACTAATTCAATATTCAAATAGGTGTCAAAAAATGTTGTAATTGATTATTCATGTTACTATTTAACCCTACATAGACTTAATCATGCTGAGAAAAGGTTTTAGGACTCAGATAATTCTATAATGACTGTAGAAAGTCATTATAGAATTAAATGAATGTGCTTCTCTAGGGACATTAGGTTTTACTTAAACATTTCACCAAAACAAACCTTAAGTTTTGTTTTGGTGAAAAGTGAAAAATGACACATGGACCTTTCAGAATAACAACTAATTGATTAATAAAAGAATATTGGTCTAACTAATCAATTCTAAGGATAATCGTTAATTACAGCCCTAGTTACCATCATAGGCACAAGAAACAACTCTTTGGAAGTTGGAGATGATCCAGAAAACCGCCCCGATCCAAGATTTTGGAAGCGGATGTCTGCGAGTGCTTTACTAGTTATTTTTGCATCCCCATGTGCCCTGTCCATCTTATTTCCATCCATCATTAAAAAGCACAATCTGTGTTGAACAAATTGCACCGAGCCTCAGAGTTCTTCACATGAAACGACACTGGAGAAGTAGCAGAGCTCTCCTCACATCTCTCTGCATTTATCATCATTGATCCTGGTCAAAGTACACAGCTGGAAACATGGACTGAAGAGACTGCTGCAGGCCCATCATAGGTGCAAAGGAACTTTCTAAATGGGTCAGCTTTTGATTTGACATTCATTAGCACAAGGCAGCCGCTGCTTTGTGTCTCCTGGAACTTCAGCTGAGCCCGAGCAGAGCAAAGAAACACATCTGTTGGAAATGCGGAGTGGAGCGAGGGGCAATGCAACACCTATTAGAGAAGTCCAAGTCTTTTATCAGCAGGCTGGCATGGGGCCACATGTCTGAAAATCCAAGAATAGAGTTGCCCAATTTTAGAAGAGTAGGGTGGGGTGACAAGTTGGATAGTTTTGAGAGCTGGCTAGTTTTGAAAATATCACAACAAAAAGTACAAACACAATATGGACAAGAAGTAAAATGAATGTTTAAGGGGTACATACAGCTTGAAAACAAAAGTTTGATGGTGATCGCTTTAAAAAAAAAATCTTGTTAATCAACTAAAAAAATATGGATTTTTGTGAGTGCAAGAAACACATGCATGCATAAGAAACAATTTGTTAATTTTACTGCCCTTTTTCAATTGAGCAGGACCCGTTTTCAAAACTCTCAGAATTATAGAGCTGTAATACAGTTTTCCCCAACCTTTTTAATTGAAAATAATCCTATGGCACACAACCAACAACTAACTAACTCCCTTTAGTAATAATGCTAAATCATTCTCATCAAATTGCAACAAGCACAAAAGAATCTTTCTAATCTTCCCACAATATTTTGTCTTTTGTCTTGTGATTTTAACCGACTGGTTTCAAAAACACTTCTCAAACCATCATTTTTAATTAAGAATTCACCATATGTTGTTTTAAAATGTAGGATTTCTGGAAAAGTTCCTAATTTCTCTGCATTCTAAAATCCAAGTACATATCAAGGCCTGGCAGGACTTACAAGTGAAGCAGCCAACATTGCTAAAAAAAAGAAAAAAGACAAAGGTATAGAATTGTTGTGCTGTTGTGAAAAACAAGTTTCTACATCATCAAAAGACTCCTTTATGGGCTTGTTTCTTTCATAACCTTGGATTTGCTTCTTTGCCCATCCCCTGAAAGGAGATGTCATCCTCTCATTATTATATTTGCCCCATTAGTTTAGCCTTTAAGTGCCCATTACCGCTGTGGCGTGCAGCTGATCAGCATAATGCTCAGGAATCGGCAAAGGTATACAGAGCCCCAGCCTCTCGGATTCATCTGTCATTCCGGCGAGTGTTGGCGTCTAAACACTCATGTGGCTGTTCCTGGCCACGTGAAACAGATGGCCGCGTTAAATCTGAATGATGTAGTGCACTGCCCTGGTGGACTTTGTTTTCTTGTTCCACCATTAGTCTTCCGTTCCTCTGTGATAAATTTGAGCAATCCAGGCGAACAATACCAGGAGATTCAGGGGGTAATCTCACAATGATGTCTTACCAAGGTTGCTACTGTTTTTCTGAGGTTCTTAGAGAGAGAATTCAGACCACCCTCAGGAAATAGGTGAACGTCCAATCACAGTGCAGAGGTTGCTCTCATGTTTCAAGCAGGGATATAAAGTAAAGAGGATAGTGATGCATTTCATTCCCTCAAGGGCATTTTGTGTGTGCTGGACATTCTTACAAGTATACAATTGTCTGCTTTCCTTCTGCACTGGCCATTAGGATAATGCAGGCCTTAGTGGATAGATACATCATGATTTACTTGTTTTTACAAAGATGCAAAAATTACAAAAAGACCACACAACTGTATACTCACTATCAATTTTTTGAGCACACCACAGTGTGACGTTCAGACTGATTTTCCCAAAACATTTTTTGTCCTTTTTTCTTTCATGTCTTTTTGGACCAGCACACTGGTTTAGGACAGTAGATACGCGCGCCTAAAGACAAGTTGTCAAAGATAGGCATGCTCAAATAGACAAATTAGTTACAAAGTACAATGACTGAAAATACTTTACTAAATGACAAGTGTAAAATTGTCCAGCTTTCCAACGTGCCTTCAAATGTCTGGTAATTGCAGAGCTTAAATCAATAAACATGCTGTTATTCTGAATGAATAAAGTCGTGCTCCAAAGTGTGGTCTGACGAAGCTGTGGAAGAGCTGCGCGCATGCATGGAATCTACAGACTGGGACCTTTGCAGAGCTGCCACAGATAGTTTGGATGAATACACGGACACTGTGACGTCATACATTCACTTCTGTGAGGATAGCATCATTCCAACAAGGACCAGGGTCATCTATAACAACGACAAACCCTGGTTCACTGCTAAACTCCGGCAGCTCAGGAAAGCAAAGGAGTCTGCTTTCAGGGAGGGGGACTGCAGCGGCTACAAAGCAGCTAAATATCAGTTCAGGGACGAACTGAAAGCAGCCAAGTCCCGGCACAGAGAACGACTACAGGAGCAGTTGGGTAACAATGATACTGCTTCTGTCTGGAGGGGCCTACGGGAGATCACCAACTACAAGCCCAAAGCCCCCCCCTGTGCTGACGACCACAAGCTAGCTGACAAACTGAACTTTTTTTTCAGTCGCTTTGATGCTGCCCCTGACACCTCCCCCACCCCCCACTACTCTAACGACCCACCCATCAGCCCTGTCCCCAGCCTGACAATAGCCTCTAAAGATATTAAACAACTTTTCTTGAGGCTGCACCCCCGCAAAGCTCCTGGCCCGGACCACGTGTCTCCGGCGCCAGTGAGCTTACTCCTGTGTTCACTGACATTTTCAACTCCTCTTTGCAGTCCTGCCATGTCCCGGCCTGCTTCAAATCCTCCATCATTGTCCCCGTCCCGAAGAAGCCCAGGATCACAGGACTCAATGACTACAGACCTGTAGCACTTACGTCTGTCGTCATGAAGTCATTTGAACGCCTGGTTCTCTCCCATCTCAAGTCCTTCACCTCCCCCATCCTGGACCCCCTGCAGTTCGCCTACAGAGCCAATAGATTTGTAGACGACGCCATTAACCCTGCCCTCCACCACATTCTACAGATTCCCCGGGGACCTACGCCAGGGTCCTGTTCGTGGACTTCAGCTCTGCCTTCAACACGATCCTGCCATCCCTGCTCCAGGACAAGCTCTCCCAGCTCAACGTGCCCGTTTCCACCTGCAGGTGGATCAATGACTTCCTGACGGACAGGAAGCAGCGAGTGCGTCTGGGGAAGAATGTCCCGGACTCTCAGATTATAAATACAGGAGCCCCACAGAGCTGTGTTCTTTCTCCCCTGCTCTTCTCCCTGTACACCAACCACTGCACCTCCAGCCACGACTCCGTGAAGCTGATCAAGTTTGCGGACGACACCACCTTCATTGGACTCATCTCCAACAACGATGAGTCCGCCTACAGGAGGGAGGTGGACCGGCTGGTGTCCTGGTGCAGTGGTAACAACCTGGAGTTGAACGCCCAGAAGACAGTGGAGATGATTGTGGACTTCAGGAAGAGCACTGTCCCCCCACCCCCACCCTCCGTGATGGACTCCCCCATCACCTCTGTGGAGTCCTTCCGTTTCCTGGGCACCACCATCACCCAGGACCTCAAGTGGGAGCCGACCATCAGCTCCCTCATCAAGAAGGCCCAGCAGAGGATGTACTTCCTGCGGCAGCTCAGGAACGCAAAGCTGCCTGCACAGATGTTGGTGCAGTTCTACACGGCCATCATCGAGTCCATCCTCACCTCCTCCATCACCGTGTGGTTCGCTGGAGCCGCAGTCAGGGACAAACAGAGACTACAGCGCATTGTGCGCTCTGCAGAGGAAGTGATCAGCCGCAGCCTTCCATCGCTGCAGGACCTGTACGTCTCTCGAGCTCGAGGCCGGGCTGGTCGTATCACAGCCGACCCCTCTCACCCTGCACATGGACTATTCCAACCACTCCCCTCAGGCAGGAGACTGCGGTCCATCAGGACTAGAACCTCCCGCCACAAGAACAGTTTCTTCCCCTCTGCTGTTGGACTCTTGAACACTTAACCTGTCCCCCCGCCCTTTATAAAGTCACTTTACTTCACTGCACTGCTGTCACCTTACATTGTGTGCACCATGTGCACTTGTATATTGTAAGTAGTAACTGTAACTCTATTTTAAATTTAAAGTTTTATTCTTTATTCTTTATTTTTTATGATCTCTTTCTGACTGTTGCACTGAGCCAAAGTAATTTCCAAGTCTGTGACTTCCTGTTACATACGTGGCAATAAAAATTATTCTTATTCTGATTCTGATGATGAATGAATAGTCTTCTATGCACTCTGTTGTGCCACAAAATATAATTTTCACAATATTACTTTATTTTTGCAAAGTTTGAATTAGGCGAGGTACGATATACTTTGTCAACATTGTAAAATGTCTCCTCTGCATTTGGGTAACGAGAATTAAACCCAAAACCTTCTCACTCCCCCTCCAGTGGACTCACCACCTGCAGGAGGATCAGTGAGGGGCTGGTGCTCATTGCAGCTTTGACTGCCACCCCCCCGACCCAGAAATGGATTAAGGGGAAGAAGATGGATGGATGGACCTTCTTACGATGAGGCCTGAGCACTAACCCCTCAGTCAAGTTGGTTTAAGTTGCCAGATAGCATGACATTTATATCCTCCTCTTTTCCTCCATTTCAGGTGCTTGTTTTACACTGAAGAACTAATGTAAAACACTGCTGAATGAATGCATTATTCTAGTGCAGTGATTTCTACAGGGTATAGTATAAAACAACCTAAAAGAAAAAACAGGCATTTTTCAGTGTGAATGCCAGGAAAGCCGAACCCCATTTTCATTCTGATGATTACTCAATGCAGCGGCTGATTGCAGAGCTATCTGCAAGGCCGGCCCCCTGCTGAAGAGGCACAAAGAGGGACGGAATGTCCTGGGGCACACGCTTGACTTGACAAATAATCTTCTGACCACGAAGGATATTTCAAACCATTTTTGAATCATTTTAAATTACTGTACATGAAATCTTCCCCCAAGGAAAAAGGCGATGATTTGCCTTTTGAAACAGCTGTTACAGCAAAGGCTCAGCACTACGAATCAGAAAACGTGCCAATGTAAATGATGACGTGAGCAAAATATATGTTGACGCACAAAAATGCAAGTAGATTTGTTACATACGCTCAAGTAAAAGGATGTGTCTTAACCAAACCAGTCGGCCTACATACTATGGTGATGCGGAAAGAAGTAGCCTAACAGTACAAGTCTGGATACTGGATCTGACTTCACGGAGGTATTTGTTTCTTTGTTCGTCACGTGTCATCACACGCAGGGTTCATCGCTGAAGAAGGAGACCAGAGCAGTGTGAGACAGACACCAGTGAACCGCCTCTGGGCAAATGTGACGAGCATCGAAGAAATAAACCACATTATTTTTAGCCGAAAAACTAAATTCTTATCTAAATAGAATAATCAATTCATCTAACAAATAAGCAATAGATGTAGTATCAAGTGTTGGGAAACGTAACAATAATTTATTACAGCCCCACTCGATTCGATTCTGTTGAATTTATCCCATTCTTCATGGACAGTGTTTTAACAGTTATATTTTCAGGTTGTAGGTTTGTTAGTATATTCCTGAGCGCTTTGGAGGATTTAAGTATATTTGTAAGGGTTAAAATGGTAGATAAAACAATGACAATGCTCAAGAAATGTATTGGTACATACTCCTCATACTTCTCAATTTTACTCTCTGATATCTATCTCAATAAACTCAATAGACTCAAAATATGTTCTTTGAAAACTTTCACAATACATTTAGTACTGAGTATGCACTTCCCAACTGATGCTTGCATAAAACCCCATTGTAAACTGTGGTAGAAAGTATTAGATTTGGATGTCAGTGGTTCCTGGACCTGGGCTGGTCCCGGGGGATGCCTGTGCCCTTTAAACACTATAGTGTACTGTTCCTGCTGCATGTGGCCGGTGGGATCTGCACACAGTCACTGCTGCTGTGAGTGAGTGAATCTGTGAGGTGTCAGCTGCTAGTCTCCCGGGCGTCGGCTCACAAACACAGCTTTGATGGAGCCGAGAGCTGCTGGGGCCAACCTCCATGTGACCTTGTAGTAGTGAGCGTGTGCAGGGCAAAGTTACATGGCACATGTCAATCAGCTAGCTGGATATATTACAAAGTTACGACTACAAGTCTAAATCACTTTTGTAGGCTTTAAACGAGTTGTTCTTGTTTTATCAGAACATTTCAAGAGATATTAAAGTAAGTAAGTAATCTATATTTATATAGTGCATTTATACAGACTAAGCTATATTTATATAGTGCATTTATACAGACCAAGGTCACTCAAAGTGCTTCAGAGTTCAGATATTATTCCATTCTCTCCACACAGTGATGACGGAAGCAAGACGCCAAACACACATTTGAAACCTCATCACATTCAGACCTATTGCACAGAGGACCTGGAAGAAACCTACACTGACACGGGGAGAACATGCAAACTCCACTCTGAAAAGGCCCTGTTCCGACTGGGATTCAAACCCAGGACCGTCTTGCTGACCAAAGATGCATGCTTCATGTTACATTACACTACATACATAAAGCCTTCTAAAGTCCTTAACTCTGAACTAAAAGACCCTTCTAAAGATTGTGAAGTTCACTTGAACAAATAGATGCACCCAAATTGAGTAGGGGAATTTGAGAATGTATTGTATTTTCATCAAAATTGTTCTTTTGATCTATTATGATCTAAAGCATACCAAGTTTTTGTTGAGTGCAGGTTACATAAATTTGTTAAATGATTTTTTTATTTGTTTTGTTTGTATGGATGTGTTTCTGCTGCTGCTGGAGACCTGAATTTCTCCTACTTGAGATCAATAATGTATCTATCTATCGATCTATAAACTACAAACAGATGATTACAGACCTTCCATTGGATTGATCTAATACAAATAAAATGCCACTACAGTCTCTTTAGCAGTTTGAGTCTTCACTGATAGATCTCCTAAAATGCTAATGTTCGCTAACTAATGGAAGCAGATGATAGGTGCTCGGTGCCTCACGATGTAAAAACACGGTACTCCGCCATGGCTGTCATGTTGAGGTAGTGCTCACTGATGTTCCCTCAGGCATCAGCTCTCTTCTGACTACGTTTGAACCAATGTCTTGTTGCGATCTAAAAACAGTTTCAGTCTCATGTCTTTGGGCGAAACGCTTGCATTTTTTGGCTTTCATTTTTAATTATGTCCAAATGAGTTGGATAATCATATTCCTGATGACACTGGGTACAGTGTATTTGCAGGGGTTGTCAGCTGATGTTTGTCTGTGCTCTCTGTGATCTTGACATCAATGAGCTGTTTAAAACATTCCACCAGTAAGCTGGCTGTACAATTGTACGAGTTAAGATGATCTGGAGATTGCAAGTTGGGTACAATGCAGAACTTAACATTAGTTTAGTATAGTTTAATGTGATCATAATTTTATTTACATCACAAAAAAATCTTGGTCAGGAGGATAACTAGACGCAGTTTTTGGATTACTTGATATACTGAACATACAAATGTGGTGCGTGTCCTGAATTATGGTGGTGGTTGGAGAGACTGCCAGCTCGATTCAATTCAATTTCATTTGTTTTTGTATAGCCCTAAATCACAACAGCAGTCGTCTCAGAGGACTTCATGAGTTGCCGATTCCTCGACAACGGTTCAAACACAGGAAATATGATCAAAACAAAAGCCCAGGAGCCGTTGGTCCATAGGGACCGGGATGACCAATTTCCACATATATGAATAAACGTTCATGAATGTCCCTGTTCTCAGAATGCACCATCATAATATTGAATATCAATATTGGAACTTTTTGTTGGATCATGTATCGATTGGATGATATTATTGAAGCCAATATCCTGGTCAGTTCAGGGCCATAATACACAGTATTTGCAAGTGTTTGGAGAAAAGCGTGGAAAGTGTTTCATGTGCAATGTGACGACATAAAACCATTCTTTAGCTTATTCCAGTGTATTTACATCAGGAGCTGTTCCTGAATACACACTGTCCTATCTAAATAAATGAATATTATAAGACATAGTACAAAATGTAGTTCAGATCTTTAACCACCAATGAACAGCTTGGAGTTACACCTAAACGAGTAAAAGTACCAACTCATCAACTCGTCATTTGCATAATCTACAGTCATTTTTCTTTAGTTATCGAAGATGAAAACTTTTCTTTTTAAAAGCATATTAAACTGTAATTAAAACTTGAGAATAAATTGCCTTAAAAATGTTCAATTACCCAAATGTTAACGTACCTCTAAAACTGATGGATAAATGACTGAAACGATTATGTGTTTCGAATAAAGCCCCAGCTGTTTCCAACCATTTACTTTCTCCTCCTGCCAGCATTATTGATTGTCACGAAGTGAAGCTTTCTTTTAGAGCCAAAGTCACTGATACCTCATTAGCCATGTGTTCACTATTCATAGCCTCCCATATCAGTTAAGATAAATGAGAGGATCCCTTTAAAGTAGCCTTACAGTGCTATAGGGACTGCTAGCATCCCTCTGCACAAATGGCTGGGCCTTTTTTGAGCATTAGCCACTGGGGTAATGCCACCATGACAGAGAGTGTGTAAATTGTTCAGCTTGTTATCCTCCGGCGGGTGAAATTCTGCCACTGCCATGGCTGACGCCTGTGGCAGCAAGCTCCTTAGGCTGCCACAGACATTGTTAGGAGAGTGGCGGGTCGGTGGCACACACGCACAACTCCAGGGCTGGTGCGGCAGCTGGGGACCAGTGGCTTTGCTCAGGCCCAGGGCACAAATAATGCACCTGTGTCCATCACATGGACTCATGCGAAGACAAGAGAGAAGAGAAGGACAAGGTGTCTGATATAGCAGTGTTACAGAACATTCTAATACAGAACATGTTAGAGAATGTTTCTGTTGAAATCACAGGATAAAATATATTACCCTAAATATCTATGAAGATTGTAATTACTATTATCTTATATTGTTTCTTCGCTTTCTCCAAAATCCTAACCAGGGACGGGGGCTGCAAATTAGCCTTTGGCTAGAAGCCTTGTGTACTTCACATCGGTTACCTGTGGGTGACAATGTTTTTGTTGTACTGTCCCTGTCAAATAAATAAATAAATAAATAAAAAATATATTGTATTTCTATTCAGCAAAATTCGAAACCAGTAAACGGGTGGTGGAATATGCCGTTAAAAATGTCCCTTATGCCACTGTTTTGTTTTTTTCTACTGCATTTCCAACATATTTTGGCCCATATTCTCTGCATCGGATTTTCAGTCTGCTCCAACCTCTCTGCATCTATAAAAAAGTTTGTAAATTACTGGTCGTAGTCTTTCCCTTTGGGGGCTCTCTTAACCACTCGCCCCCAACACCGCTTAACGAACACAGTGCCACAAAGACAAAGACAGTTCCAGTTGACAATCTGTCTATTATCTAATGAAATACCTTATTTAATAAATTATCATCTATTACATATAGTTATGTTCTGTGACAAAATCCATTTTCCTTCGATTTGGAGCAATTTCCTAGTTTGTGAATTAATAATATTAATCATTAATACTCATTGGATCAATCAATAGAACAAGATAGGGTTCAAGCCGCAAATAAAAATGGTTCACACATGATTAAAAAAAGGGGCAGCAAAATCATTGGACAGCAGCAAGACTCACTCACAGACATTTACAATTACAAAGTTTTAAGGAAAGGCTCCCAGATCTCCACAGACAGCTCCCACACTCTGCACTCTCACTACAGTCTGCTCCCATCAGGGCGTAGGTTCAGGTCCCTCCCATTCAAAACAAAAAGGGCCACATCCAGCTTCCTCCCCACCTCAATTCGCCTTTAATTTGGAGACCTGTTTTATGTATTTTATATTGCATTTCTGCTCTTTTACTGTATTTATTCTTAGATTGCGTGTCTCTGTGTTTTTGTGTACCCCCACCGGTGCTCTGTCTGTAAATGAAGTTCCTCACGGATTAATAAAGTTATTGAATTGATTACAGTGAGAGAGCACAGTTGAGGCAGAGTAAATATCCATCCATTCATCCATCCATTTTCTTCCCCTTAATCCATTTCTGGGTCAGAGCTGCACCCAGTACACTTGGCACCAGTCCCTCACTGAACCTCCTGCAGGTGGTGAGTCCACAGGTCCTTCAGCAGGAGCTTCAGGCAAAGTAGGGTAAAGTGTCTTGCCCAAGGACACAACGGCAGCAGTCATCAGTGGGAGTCATGAAGTAGGTCTTATGGTGGGCTCAAACCCATGTCCTTCAGGCTCAAAGGCCAATGCTCTACCAACTGAGCCACTGTCGCCCCAGTGACAGCAGAGTAAATAAAAAATACAAATAAAAATAAACTGTAGAGCACAGTTTTGCCTTAGAGTTGCGTTCTGCAATATTTGTGAATTGATTTGTTTGTGTTTACTGATGCAGTTGCTGGAGGGGCTTCAGTCTTTTTTGAGCTGAATGGATTTTGCAAAGATAAATTAACTTTTGGGGTTGGAGAGGGAGTAGAAAATGGTTCGTCACATTTAATCACAGTAGAATGTGATTGTGATACAGAACAGCTGGAGCCGAACTGTCAATCAACTGAACTGTCCCATGTCCTGTAAGACAAACACCGCTTGTGAACTAAATAGCAGTCCAAATCATTCTGACCCGCTGCCATTAAGAGAATACACTTTTGTTTGTGATGAAACCCTTGGCCACATCTGTCACCATGTGCTGCCCCCAGCCCTACGCAGTAGATATGGAAGTCCCATGACATCTGCAAATCACTGGAGACATTGCATCAAACAAACGATCCCCTACGCCACATACCACACACTGCCTTCATGTTTTCCCGTCCTGCCAACTTTGTACAGAGACAGTCACTTTTCAAGCAAAACCAGGACACGAGACGCATGGCACACACGCACTAAGTGAATCAGCTGTCTCTGGAGGCACACTCTCTTGGAAGTCTGGGCCCTATTAGCTGCTTCGTCTTCTGCCAGATAACACAGACTAAAATCTCTTTGAGCGGCCCACCCTCCAGCCCTTCCATCACGATTCGATTTCTCTTCAGCCTCTCATCGCTCGCTACCTTTACCCAAACGCCTTCATCCTTATTCATGTTGGAAACAAATTGCCGCAAGTATGAAGAATGTGACATAGCTGTACAGGCACAAGGCTTGGCTGGGCTGTGGGGGTGTTAGGTAAACATACAATGAGATGGTGACATACTTTTCCAGTTTGACGTTGACAAAAGTAAAACAAAAAAATACTTCAAAGTATGGCAAATGGTCTCTTCTTTTGTTGATCATTTTTATGTTTTAAAAAATTTTGTCAGAGTACATTCTCTGTGGCAGGTGGTTGTGTATCCTTGCAACCCACAAACAAAGCTTAGTATAAAAAATGTAACCTTCAACTTATTGTCCAAAAAAATATGTCTAAATAATTGTTGTGTATTGAGTATTTTCTTCTCTTTTCAAAATAAAGTTTGAAATGTAGTATTGTGGCAACACAACACTACATTTGCTTGATGGTTTTTAAAGTTTATTTTCTCATACAATATGAGAGAAATTTGGAAAACCAAAGAATCCACACAATACTTTACATCTACAACAGGATTCCCACTTCTGGTCTGGAAAATGTGTATTCTGACCTAGTGGCTCAAAAATAGACCTTTTCTTCATGACCTAATACGAGCTCTCCCATTTATCATGTTTGTTTGACCTTTCAGATGATGTAAGTAAAGGTGCTACTGGGTCAATGCCTTTTTCGTGTCAATGCAAAAAGCAGCATGGCAGTGCGGTGTTGCTCCATTGACCAGAGGCTCCTGTGCGGCTAAATGCAGAATATTGATTTCCTTATATCCAGGGAGCTATCGGGCTCTCCAAGCCACACAAGGTCAAAAAGCTTCGCTCCATTTGTCCCAATGTATTTCATCTTCTGTACAATGAGCTGCGATTATGTATGCCTGTCCATACCACTTCAAAAAGACAGATTGTGACAATCTTTAAAATGGAATTGCACTGGGAATAAGACTGACTTTTGTCATCCGGGTGGGCTGTGTTTTCTTTTGTCGGGATGTATGTCAGCCAGGCCTCATCCCTCTCTGCTGTTATCTCTCTGTACTTTTTTCCCATGCAACATCACATCTTCACACCTCATGCAGAGAAACACAAGCATGGAGGACGGCTCGGAAAACAAAAGCTTTATGTTTTAAATCCCCAGACGAAACAAACGTAGATTGCATTTGTTGACAATTAAGGTTGTAATATCTTTTTTTTTACAAATTCAACATGAATTTGAGCCCACCAACATGTTTATTTACCTACAATGTCTTTTAGAGTCCAAAAACAATATAACAATTAGTGGGGTCAGTAAAATGTGTTGTTAACGGCGTTAACACAACGTCATTTTAACAGCATCCATTATTATAATTTAAAATAGATCGGTTAAAGTATATTTTTGACCAAGCACAATTGCAGTTTTTTTTCTCAAGCTGTTGCAACAGCTATCAACGTTAGAAAAACTACAACACTACTCGGGAATTAGCTGCAGCTAGACCAGAAATAAAACACGGCTCGCGGCGTACATACACACCAACGCGTACAAGTATCAGAAATCAGCCACAATGCAAGCCACGACAGGTCACAGGCCAATCACTGAAGTGATAGTTATCTCTGCTGTTTTGTCATCGGGCTAAAGTTTCACATCCCTCACTATGGCAGCGTTTTTTTTTTTTTTGAGACAGAATACCCCCACGGACATAATGAATGTCATAGAAGTAAAAATCCTGTCGTCTGTAGCCAGCTTTAGTTGTTTATGCTAACTTTTAATAAAAAAAAAATCAGGTAATAATTCTAACCTTTTAGCCAATTGGATCAAGGCAATTAACGTCATATATTGATTACTCTCACCTTATTCTGGAGATCTGAAAAATTCATAGGACATTTCAAAGGTCAAGTAAAACATTTCACACTTAACGAAAATTACTTAATTAGGAGAAAGTGTTCTTTGGTTTCAAACTGAGCAGAAAATGAGCATTAATGAGTGTTAACGGCTCATGCAACATAACCCAGCTGTTGCTGTACGCCAACGACTACCCAACCTCCATCTGAACCCGTGCTCCCACAAAGTTATTCAAGAGCACAAACAAACCAGTTATCATTAACCCTTCTTACACTGATCCCATTTCTCCTAAACTCCGCCAAATTTGATGAAGCTTCAAATTGAACATGTCTGAGAACCCTGTGGAGTACCTTCAAATGGCTGGCCCTGGAGATTCAGTCTCTAATTGTAAGTAGGAACAATCCTCAACAAAGAGAAATATCGAACTCCACAATCTGTCCATGGTAAATATAAAGGAGAGTTGAGCTGGTGACTGTAGAATGACCACACATTGGGTTTTAACAATTCCCATTTCACAGCTGAGGCAAACGTCACCATGAGATTTAGAAACTCCAGGCGGAACACATGTATTATCCTTGTTAACTTTTGAAAAATGTTTGGGCTGTTTTGGGTTTGGTGAGTCTGGTTCAGGTCCAGGTCCAGGTTCATTAGAGCAACATGTAGAAAGTAAACGTCATCTAAAAAGTAACAGAAGGCCATTCAAAATGTGTATGTTCTGTGCATTTCAATACATATAACTTTAGAATTAGAATTAGATTTTTTATCTCTGCGTAGAATGAAAATTGATCCAGATGATAAAGTAAGAAAATATTGATATTGATATAATTGATATTTAATATTGATATAGCAGAGTAACATCCTGTGATTCTAGTATCAATTCAAAAAGTTAAAGATATAATCATATATTTGAAGATAGATAGATCTGAATCTGAATATTTGTGCTGATGATCAAGCAGTGTGTTACTTGTCCAGCACTTCCACTCTCGCTTACATTTAAATATCATTAAGTCAGGAATTGGTACTTACTTTTGTCCTTGATTGCTGTAGTTGTTGTCGTATGATTCATATCCTTGTTCATCATATGATGTTCCATAGCCGTCATCATACTCCTGTAAGACAACATATAATTATTTAATTTCATTATTTTGTGGGTCACAAAGTCCTTTCAAGTCATCTGTCAGCAGAATTGAGTGGTCTGTTTTGTTCGCAAAATGTTACCTTGAAGTGATAGTCTGTAACTCTAAATGAATTACAAACTTTAGGAAATGTGTTAAATTGACCTCCTGGCCTTAAATGTTGATATAAAATAAGTCATTTTATTAATTCTAATATTATGGGTAAGTCCCGCCTTCCCTTGTCTTAGCTATAGATCAGAATCCACGATGCTGTCGAGGTTAACCAATCGAGTCATGCCAAGGGCTGTCAATCATCGGCCAATCAGAAAGGAAGGGGGAGGGAGCTTGCGTCGTTTTTTTCAAATCAAGTACCTCTCTGTCTCTCTTTCTGACAAACTCCAGACAATCACTTTAACCAGACTAGTTGGCCAAAGAAAGTCAACTTAAAAACTACCTAGTTGATCGAAAACCGGGTGTGGCAAAAAACGGCAAAACTACATATTATGTTTTTGACCAAAACTATACAAGACATTTTACACACGCAAAAGACCAAAACATTTCAATTATTAAAGCCTGACTTGAATTCAGCAAAATTTCTATGTAGATACAATAATTAGTTTATCAAGAACAACAAGATACAGACAGCTCTTACTGGGACAAACAACATCTATTTATGAAGCAAAAAAATAGATAATGCTGAAGGAGAAAACGTTCAAACTTTACTGCGAGTCTTCCACAGAGAAAATTAAGTAAGGTGAAAGGAACATGACAGTATTGCTCTCTGCACATGAAACAACCTCAATGTTTATCCAAGACGTCATCAAAGTCAAAGTCAAATGTAAATGTTGCACTTGTTGAAGACTGCTGCTCTCTGACCTTGTCTCCTGTCAGGCCCAGTGACAGTGGGATGTAGAGCTTCTCAGTGTGCTAGCGTTTCATCAGCCACTCAAAGCTTCACCCGAGAACATCTGTTAGTGCAGCAACCATTTGGCTCAGGCTCCCCACTCCCCCACGCCATGCCCCGCCGACAGGGACATCAAAGCCAAGCAGTGCCGCGCCCGTCCTAATTTAGGATAAATGGGACTTATGTTCCACAAAAGGCATGGACTCCCAGTGACATGACTTTCACACTCAACTCACTACTTAGCTAATGCCCATAACTCACTTGCTCAAAATTAACACATTCCAGCACTAGATTCATAAGTAAGGAGTCACTGATCAATAGAACCAATCGTTTAAGATTTACCACCAAAAAGGTAAATGTAAAGTTAAGTAAGTAGCATTCAGTGAACATCAATTATATGGCATAATCTAATGTAGACCGTGTCAAGTGTGACAGTTCCTATAGTGCAACTTTAGAATGTCTGCAGAATGTAAGTAAGTAAGTAAGTAATCTTTATTTCTATACCGCCTTTCACAGACCAGAGTCACAAAGCGGTTTACAATTGTTATCTTTTGGGCAATTTTAGGCAATGTCCACTAAACAATGTTACTTTACTTTATCTACTCATTATCCTGCCCTATGTACAGTATAAAAGTTTGTATGTAAGTAATCTTTATTTATATAGAGATGGGAGCGAGGTGCCCTACAGGAGGCGCATGCCAGACCTATGTTACATGTTTTTAGTGATGTGGGAAACCGGAGCACCCGGAGGAAACCTACGCAGACAGGGGAAGAACATGCAAACTCTACTCAGAAAGACATATAACTCTGCACTACTACTACTGCTACTACTACTTTTTGAGAGACTGATATTGAGGCATTAACAGCTAGCTAAGAAACATATACTAGGGCTGCACAATATTGGAAATTATTGAAATATTCGACATGAGTGTTTAGTATTGCGATAACTAATATATATATTAATATTTTTGTCTGTCACCTAAGATTGCAATCTGCATTGAAACGCAGGAGACAAATAACACAAAATAAGTACAATTTTAATGACATTCAAATACATATATTTATATACTTATTGTTTATTAGTTTGTTTGTTGTTCTTGTTGAATGTTGATGTGTCTGTCTGTTTTGTTGTCTTTGATAAAGATTTTTTTTTTTTTTATCACAGATATTTTCGATATGGATATTACACGCACCAATATCGCGATAACGATATTTTTTTGATATATTGTGCAGCTCTAATAGCTACTACTTAATTTTCATATTTTGTGTGCTCTTACTACTGTCCTGTGTGTGCGCTGCAACATTGAAATTACCCCACTGTGGGACAAACAAAGGATCTCCTTTTTATATAAAATTTGATGTATTAACTATTGTGTCCTCCTCAGCTGACCTCGATGCACAAGGCTCTTGTGACATCACACTTGGATATGCACACACCACTTCTTGCTTCATTTGCACATATTTATCATAACCTACAAACCCGTGATGTAGTTTAATGTGTAAGAAAACTTCTTCTGAGATTCGGTTAAATGGCTGTGACTTGGACTGACCTGTTCTGTGCCTTGTTATCTCAAGAACACAGTCAGTCCATTTATAAATGATAGAATCTTCCTGTCTCAGACACATGCCTGGTCCAAACACACTCAGTCAATCTAAAAGGCTTTGTTTTTTGCATTCACCGGAAAAAAGAAGTAGCAATGAATAGTGCCTTAAAGGAACCTCAGAAGTAAGACAAAAACATGAAAGCTGCTGTTGTGACAAGAGCAATACAATACTTTCAAGTCTCCACGAGAAAATGTCAAAAACAACAAAGTCAGCTGTCTGTACTGCTAAAGTTCACCTGACAGCATTGTTAGCACAGCGTACGTTTCAACTTCTGACTTACAGACATTTACCCTTATTTCTATTTCCATTGATGTTATGTGTGTTTCTAATTTAAAATGTTTTAACCAAACTCACAGTTGCTGAGTATACAGTGGTCCATTATTTATCACAGGGTAGTCCTCAAAATAACCCACAATAAGCAAAATCCCCACACACATTAAACATTATTCTAACCACCTGAACTCACAACTGCTGAAGTGTGATTGCAAATATATCAAAGCTGTTAGTTGAAGGTCTGAGCGCTGCTGCAGCTGTCAAAAGCCATACATAAACAGTAAAATAGGGCTACAGGGAGACTGTAATAGTCCTCTAGACCAGCCATTCCCAAACTCAGTAACACCGAGGCCCCCTTAAAAATCTGACGGGTCTGCGTGGCCCCCCAAAATAATAACCAAGAAGACAACATTAAGAATAGGCTCTTCTGGTTATTTTATTTTGGGGAAATAGCCTCTGCTACAAACATTGTAATACAAAAATGATTACAGTGGATTATTCAAGTCAAATAATGAACACAAATATTTTAATATTACAAACAAAACATTATAAATTTAACATTAAATAATTATATTATTATTATTTTTTTTTATGACTTCCCGCGGCCCCCCTGCAGTACCCTCGCGGCCCACCAGGGGGCCGCGGACCCCACTTTGGGAGACACTGCTCTAGACTAATCACTCCAGTGCACACAAGCAGCCCAACTTTTCTTCTGACTTTAAATAAAGGTAACTGTCATGGTTATATGATGCTAATATGATGTTGTTGGAGAATACACACAGCACACAAGACGCACACTGTATCATTTTAAATGTATAACAACTGTTCATACACAAGCATTTCTTCTGGAGTGCAATTCAGATCTGGATACACAACGCAAAATTACATGATTACGTCTGCAATATCAACACATACAAGACTTGCTTTCCCAACCCCAGTACTAAACATTACTGCTTCATCTTCAACAGCACACACTAACCTGATTTCTAACCCGCCCAAGATGAAGCCACCTGTGCTGGCAATTGGAAATGAATAGAGGCGAGATTCATCCTCATAAAACACAGATGAAGGGGAGGGGCTAATTAAAAATAATGAGCTGTGTGGGCGGCAGTCATATTACATTAGCAATATCATGAACTTATATAACCAAGTATTATTACCTGCTATTTCCTGTTCCTGCCTTGCGTCTTAAAACAAGTCTGATTTGTTTGCGAATTGCTGTAATGAATTTCAGAGTCCCCTGTATGAGAAAAACATAGCTATATAATTTAATCTGGCAGTCAGGAAGCGCTAGACATTGTGTTCTTCAACAAATATCCATAATCTCCACCTCTGACCTGTGTGTTCTGGTGCACAATCTGTCTACATTAGCATTCACAGCCGCACTTATTGTTCCCCTATGGACTTGGCAAAATGCATTGCTGCACAGTTTCTGCGTGTAGCACTGTAATAAATATTTCTTGCGTTCTGTGGTTATGTTGCATATTGTGAGTCACTGAATATCTCAGTCTGGGGTCAGAGTCTCGTTGGCCCCACTGTATTAAAACATGCTGGTAGTGCAAAAGGCAAAATAAATGTCTATTTAATACAGAAAAGCGCTAGTTAAACTTTTCAAGCTGTGATTGCTTAATTTAAAAATTGTTTACATAGTTAATTTTAGTTTTTTAATGAAATGTACATATGTAAATAAAAAACATAAAATAATACAAATAATAGAGAGACAAGCAACAATTCAGAAATAATAAATTTGAAATCTAATAAAACATTTATTGTGATAAGGTCTGTAATTAACTATTTATTTCATTACACTTTGGGCTGTTTGATTGAAATTACTTTGTAAACACGTTGCTATTTTATTCTGCAGTCAAAGAACTGCCATGTTTAAAGATGAGCCGAGAGTGAGACGAGAAAGAAACCAGAGAGAGAGATAAACCAGAGAGCCTGATCAGAGAGAGAGACCTGAGAAAAACCAGTGAGAGAGAGACCAGAGAGAAATTAGAGAGATCAAAGACAGACCAGAGATATACTAGATACAGTATAAACCAGAGAGAGACCAGAAAGACAACTTCCCTTCAATAATTCATTAGTTGTGAATTATCTCCAACAATAATCGCTTATTGTGACAATCATGTTTCTGTAATCATAATAATTTCCCCATTATTAATACATATAGGTACCGGTAAGTATTATTGAGTGAACCACAACACTTGTTTAGACGGTATTTTGAAGCATAAAAAGTTAGCTTATCAAAGCAGCAAGAACTACTTTGCGTTCTGAAAAGTGGGCTAATGTAATCAAATGTGGCCTGATTTGTCTACAGCCTGAGTTCAGTGCCATTACTCCTAAAGGGAGGCCCTGTTTTGTGCTACGTGACGTTATCTGGATGCTGTTCCCTTGCCACCACCGGCTCCTCTAAACCTGCCATTAGAAGCCACATTAAACTTTAACAATACCATGTTATTGCCATTTATTAGAGCAAGCTACTCTATAATTGAGTTACGGGGAAGAGGGGCGAGAGGAAAGACATGCCTGGTGTATAAATCACCCCAGCACATTGTTGGAAACTGGCAAAGCTTCTTCAGCGACAACAGCAGAAGTGCAGCTATTGTAATATCTGATATGTTTTGTATTGATATGGCATTTACTCCAAATATGTCGACGAGGACAATGGGTGAGCGATGTTGCCGCCGCTAAACGGGATCAGCGTGACAGTGCTGGAGGGAGAGGGGGAGGATGAGAGCCCCTAAGTGAGTCTTTCATTTGTATGCCAGCGGATGGGCTGAGAGGCGTGTTGTTAAAAGATAAGCACTGGCCTCGGAGGTTACTGAAGACTAGAACACGGCCGGGCTCAGCGTGTTGCTAGAGCGCTATCGGAGCCGAGCCACTGTGCTCCACAATAACGCCACAGCAGATAGAGGCGGTGCAACACAGACAAGGCTGAGGCGCATGGATTAATGCATGCATTATGTGTGGTTCCAGACAGCTACCACAATGTGTATGGCAAAATATAAACAACAACGTCAACAGTGAAGACCACCAAAACCTCTCAAAACACGTCACGAAAGGTAGGGCTGTAGCATACGTACTGTATATAGTTAGCATTTCAAATGTATGCAGAAAAATCTGGAACAGTCTCCCTGAGCTTGTAAGACAGGCCACATCCCTGGGAATGTTTAAGTCCAAGTTGAAAACTGTCTTTTTCAGTTGTGCATAAACAGGTTTTTACAGAATTGAATTGTGTTGTACAGAACTATTTTGACAATTTATCATAATTTGCTTTATATAAATTTGCACTTATTTGGTGTTGGTTTTGTATGGATGTTAGTAGGGGTCACTTAGGGTTACACTGTATGAATTGTGCTTTCAAAAAAGTGAAAAAGAGAGAACCACCCTCAGTAAGCCAGCTCTCTGTATGTATTCTCAAGATGTATTCTAGTAGAATAAAATATGTATTCTAATATAATAAAGACAGTTGTTGTGGAATGTTGTCTTCACAGCATATCACTTACGAGTCCCTTAATGTGGGACAAACCAATTACAGTTGTGCGACCTAAAAAAAGTTCTAACGGGCTAAACCTTGCCAGTTATAACTTCTGTTTTGTTTCCTAACTATATGCATTGTTGTGTAAACCTTTGCCAAAAAATACAAATCCAATCATTTATTTCATACTTAAGAAAACCCCAGACTGTCCCTTCATAATGAATCTTCAAGCAAACGACCTAAGCTCAGTTGGCTCCTGCCGAAAGTAGAGGCGTTGTTCCCAGACGACTACATTACGCTACCATCTGTTGCAGAAGGCGATGTCTCTTCTGTGCAGCTGCGCTTCATGATGCTCTTAACTTCTTCACCATAAAGCCAACGTTACATACTCCGGTATGGCACCCCAAAAAACAAATAGGCCCATCTTCATAACCCCGCATCATCCCTCTGAGGAGAAAATATGTGTCATGTGCATCGTCCTTGTTGCCAGCTTCTTTCAGTAGCTGAGCAGGCTGGAACTCTCCGAAGCCCTCCTCTCAGCGGAATAGAAAAGGTTCTATCAGATTGGAGATGCCAAAGAGTTAGCTCATGCATCAAGTTGAAGTAAGAGGAGGCAGCAGTACAATTGACAAATGTCTGTGCTTTCCCTCGTCAGTGTTCCAGCCGCCGTTCGTCTTGATCTCTGGAATGTTTTGACCACAGCTTATTTTGGGAAGCTGATCTGTCTGCCGCTGTGTGGCAATGGCCAAACCGAAAAGGGAATTGTTTCGTTTTCTTGTGACATTGAAGGTCAGCTATTGCCTTTTTTTCAAGAACATACCAGGACTAGTGATGCTCTTATCTGTAGGGCGGTAACAATTATTTTTTTCATGTATTGTTTATTTGGTTGGAAAAGTACATGTTAATGAACACATCATCGGATTGTAGCCATGGACTAATTTGCATCCGTTGTCCCACATTCGCACTTACAAACATACACTCAATCATTCACCTTTAACTATTGCACATATTTTTAGAGGTATTGGAAACCGCAGTCACGGGGAGCACATGCAAACTGTTCTGACCGGAATTCGAACCCAGAACCTTCTTGCTGAGAAGCGAGAGTGCTATCCACTCAGCCGCCGTGCCCATTCGTAGTAGTATATATATTTTTTTAAACATTCATTGGTTAATTGTTAATAAATTGTTAACAGCATTTTTTCTATGTATAACAGATTTGTCTTGATATAATGAGGTATTCGACTTTTAAGGCTCTTTCATACTCCAGTTATGTACATAATTAGGTCTGTGCCTTTCAAGCGTCCAGGACAGACAGTGAACAACAAGCCCGGTCGCAGGAAACTATACCGCACAGTGCCCCAAATGCTCAGCTAATGTTTTGCACTGTTGCTACGACTCACAAGCTCCATGGAGACGCATGCAACGAGACGCATGCAACAACAGATTTGCGTACATGACAGCAGCCTCAACACGTATCTATACGTGTCTAGTATGTGCAGTATGAATGATCCTTAGTATGTCCTCAATCTATCACTTGAGATTATTTTTGAACCGAATCTTACATCGCTCTCTAAACAACTAATCAATTAACCAAGACAATAAAAGTGCTACATTAATGTATATATGAATATATATATAAATGGGATAATCTCTAACAACAACAGTCTAATGCCCACGAACACAGTCTGCATCTCGCCCACTCAAATTCCGATCTTCATTCTGCACTAGGATGGAATCAACAGTTATTAGTAAGGATTTCTCCAGTTTTAATAGATGACATAAAGCCCACCGTACAGAATTACATCACAGTTTATTCTTCTCCAACAGGATTAGCAGCAGGTACGACACGGCTAATGAATTTGTTGGAATGAGATTTGGCTGGATCATAGAAACCATTACTGGGTAACAAAGACGGATGGTTGTGCCAGAGCTGAACTGAGATGTGCTCCTGTTTGGTAACAATTGAATGGGCTGTAATGTGATCTCCTCCACAACAGCTTCCGAGGAGTGCATTAGTAAATCATCTTACGCTCAATATCCATGCATCATACTGTGCCACCAACTGCATTGCATTTAGATTTATTTTTGAATAAATTGGGGAAGCTCAGCGCAGAAGGGAGTAGAAGGGAGAGCAGGTACACCTTTCTGGAGGCCTTTTCATATCCATAGTGACTTTTATTTCATTTCAGACTGCTCTACAGTATGGCATTAAATGTAACACAATCTCACAAACAGTAAAAGAGTGGTAGTAGTAACAACGATAACTGTTTGGTGATACAAAACACATTATAAGGAGAAAGCTGGTAGCAGACCATTCACTGAAGCATTTAAACTGTTCAATCTTCATCGAGGAAGAAGCTGTGTAAAAACAAAGTTTAATAAAAATCAATTCAGGAACCCCAAGTGGGTGTAGTCGAAAAGATTATTTTGAACAACTAAACCAGGAGTTTTTCAAAGATTCAAGCTGAAAAATACGAGAAGGGTATCGTAGATCAGTACTGGTCCGTCCCAACAATATTTCCACTTTTTACTAAGTAAGTAGGTCATCTTTATTTATAAAGCGCTTCAATAGAGTTAGTTATGTGTACAATGGAAGACCGTGCTCTCCACTCTTTAATACTTAAAGAATGTCAATTTTGTCTGCTTATGACTTTAAAGTTTGAATCTTATTGAGAGATAGTTATTGGCTGTGTAAATACATTGGTAATACAGCCGAATTATGTTAGCACGGTATTTACATCTCAACCAGTGGTTGTCTTTCAATAAGTTTAATAACAGGAAAGAACAGGCCTGGTCTCTATTGGTCCTTCTTCTGAATGACTTCTCTTTGCTTGGACCAAATCAGGCAAAACAAAGGGTTCTCTTGGCGGGGCTTATACCTGCCAAAAATATGATAGCTGCAAGGTCGATCTCCCCTCACTCTTTGTCTCACTGTGAGTGGGTGTTATCGACATTGCTTACTAACAAGGCTAGCAGTGTTGTTTATAGACTACAATTGTTATTTCCTTTTCTTTTTGTACATCATTTTTATAGATGTTTATGTCCTGGACCTGGGTGTGAATATGTGTATGCGCTTTTTTTTTTAACAAACAAAATGTTGAAAGACAACACTACAATGGAAAAATCAAGTCTTGCAACGATACATTCAAACCGAGCGAAAACAAAAGTAGCACGTCATAAAGTTGCTGAACAAATATTAAACTGGTAAATTGTTGAGAATAAATCAGCTCAAGTTGAGGAGTGCTCTGGCCTGCGGTGCGTCTGCACAGTCGGGAGAAGAATGGATCTGTGCTTGAATGAATGCCTGGCGGTAATAAACAAAGACAACAAACGTGAAAGCAGAAACATCTCTTTGTCAGTCTATTGATGAACACGAGAGGCCATTTGTCAGCGTGCGCCGGCGAGCTCCTGTCTGCTGGGATGGTGAGGCATTCATATAATACGCAGTGTCTCATTCAGACTCTAATTTGTGACGGTGTGCGCAGATTTATCATGTAGCAGATGCTGGAGGTCCTGCGTTTCCCTCCGCGCCCACAAACACAGGTGCTGGTGTTGGGGGGAAAGGCTTTACAACTGCGACAATGATGGGAAACAGCTGCTGCAGGAGTCCTTCGGTGTGACCTCGCCGCATTACAATCGCCACCTCTGAATAAATCTGTCACATGTGGTTAGGTAAGGAGTGTCGGGGAAACATCCAAAACATGGGCCACCTCTGCGCCCGGCTTGGCATACTCCTAAAAGATGATCTATGAAACATGAATCAAACTCATCATTGTTACACCAATGTATATCATAAATAAATTGTACTAGTCAACTGTGGTTAGTTTTCATCAGGGAGGTAAGGTAGGGCACAGGTACAGGTGAAACTCGGATTGTTGGAATATTGTTCAAAAGTTCATTCACTTCTTTAATTCAACTTATACAATTCCTAATACAGGAACTAATATATAATAGAGTAATTAGATGCAAAGTAAGGTATGCCAAGCGTTGTTAGTCAAATATTCTAATTTGCCATAACCATCAAAATCATAACTTGGCAAATGTCAAAGGCTCAAAGGCTGGGCAAATCACCTGAAAATAAGTCAAGAGCAGGGATGAGCAATTTAATTGTTTTATAGGCTGTATCATTTAATTTAGTCAATAATATGAAAAGTTCAATTTGAAACAACAATTTGAAACACATTCATAAAAATGTGTTTCAAATATGTTCTCAGTTTTATCTTTGACAACCATGCACAGTGTCTTTTCCCCATGCAAATAATAATACAATTCTCAATATAACCCCAAAATAACCTAAAAAGTTGAACAATAAAAATAAACAGCTTTGACAGAATTTTGTTCTGAATTTGCCACCGATCAATGTGGCGGGGTGAAGCTGAAATTTAAAATGCAGTTTTAAGACCATGCCTAGTCCTGGATAGTCTATATCGAATTCGTTTCCCCAGTGCGTCCAGCAAACACTGCATACAGCAAAGCACTTTGTCCAACAGGTTATTAACTAAAAGGATCAATAAATACAATTGTTTTTTAAACTAAGATTACATGTATTTCTGTTTGTTTTCTGAGATTGCTGACAGGAAGGACAAACACAATCCGGCTCTAGACTTACTGCCCACTCAAAAGCCCAAACAAGTGCTGAAAGCTATCAAGTAAGACACATTTCATCAATGCCAAAAGAATACAAACAGCAACGGATGTTAGAGGCTTGCTGTGACAAACACACTAACAATTTATTTACTATAAAACTATAAAATCACAACTTGTTTTTGACCTTACAAAGACTTAAGCATACAGGGAAGAGGTTTTAAGATACAGACAGACACACTATGACTGCAGACATTTAACAAAAAAAGAAAAACATTATTTATTTTTTTTGGTCAAATGTATAAAAATAAATCCCATTTTAACTGACTTTAAATAATCAATTAATCAAAATATTAGAAACATAATTTTGTATACATAATTTCTTTATGTTGCAGGTTTTTCCACCCTCAGCTTAATCTGCAATGTCATGACATCTATCAACACTTATGGACATTGGTCATCTGCCCTTTATGGACCAAAACCAATGTGTTTCTTGTTTTATTTCTTGTGTTTGAGCTGTCTGATTCACTGATCTGTGTTGGTGAATTTAATGGTTGGGTAAAGTCCTCCGAGATAACTACTGTTGTGATTTAGGGCAATACAAGAATAAATTAAATTGAATGACATCTTTGTAAGCACTCACATATTCTCCATACGTCTCCTGCACTACCGGAGGAGCCGGCCTGTACCCGGTAGCTGGCGGGGCACCTCTGGCTCTCTGCACGCCCCGGGCCCCCCTGGAGACGGCTCCCCTGGGTGCTGCTCCTCTGGGCACGGCAGCATGGAGGGGCGGGACACCTCCTCGACTTCTGGCATAACACACAAGAAGAAATATTTTTAGATGAAAGCCAATCCAGGGTTGTTTTGGGCTCACATCCTTCTCTCTGTGGAAGCTAAATGCATCAGACGCTACAGAGCAGGAGAAATGGTTAGCGTCGCTGGATCAGGTGGCATATATAACCTGTACATATGAGCTTAAAGCAATATTAGATACTGTTACATGGCGACAATTCAATGGCCAATAGAAAATGTCCACTGTATTTTCAGGTCTTCATGATGAAATAGTGTAATTGCTAATATCTGATCCTCCTCTCATTCCCAAGGAGACATAATAAAAGTGACTATTATTTTCTGCATTGAGAAACATGTTGCACTTTATTGACTTTTGTGGGGGATGTATCATATTAGCCAGCTCATGCAGCAACGGATTGGTGCCCATTATAGGCTATTACTGCGGTCTAATTAGTAAGTCAATCAATAGTACATAATACAGTTGCAAATGAAAAGCAGTGGTGTTAAAGGTATCGTATGGTTGATGAATGACTTAAAAGTAAATCAATTCTGTATTATTAAGACTCTTATGTTACTTAATGTTTCTATAAACCAAAGCACCTTTTGGGAATAAGAAATAAAAGACTAAATGAATGCATGAATGGCCAATAAACATGAGACAAACTGCCTCACAACAGCTGCTAAATAGAGTCTTACGTATTTGCAACCTTTACAACTGGGTGTCTTTCAGAGTCTGTCCATACAATACATATTTCAATACAATGTTTAATTTGATCAGGGTAAATTTCCTGGTTAGTGTGAAGGGAGAGTGCTAAACTGTCATTGTGTCCTTAGTTTTGTCAGTCTACCCCAGGGCAGTTATGGCTAAAGTAGGAATTAACACCACAGAGTATGATGTGAATGAATAATGCCATGTGAAATGTCATTGAGTGTCCAGTGTCACTATAACAAGGATCTATTATAATTAATAGGATATTTCACCTTTCTTACAAGACTATATCAGCAACCTTCACATCATATCAAGCCGCAACACAATTAATATACAATTTCTGTTTGAACACCCAGTCGGCCTATTTTCATCTAGCTAACCATCAGCAGAGAATGTGTTACCATTAAGTACATATTTCTCTTTTAACCCAGAATAATTCTCAGGATAGGTTCTGCTCTGTCTCATATCCATTGGGCAGTGGCGATTTTGTGAGTAGGAGGTGGGAGAGAAACCGCGAGGGAGGAGGCCAACTTCCCGGCAGTTAACAAGTGAATCATTGCTTCTCTAACCATTGCTGAAAATATATGTGGAGGTTATTTATGTTTTATCAGAATGGATGCAACTGAGACATTTCCACCAATAGCTGAAGCATAAACTTGACATGAGCTAGCAGGTCAGTGCAATATCAAGAAATTAAAACTGTTCATAAATCTTTTGAAATATGAAGGAAACTAAAGAAAAGAAAGAACAACAAAAAAGGCTTTCAGTTTATTTTGAAGATTTTTAAATGGAGGAAGCAAATTTGGTATCCCATCCTGTTCTTATTTTACATATCTATAAGTCAATACTTTCAACATGTTTTTCACAACTCTGAACAAAATTGGAATTTATTAGATAAGATTCCAACCACTCCCCTCAGGCAGGAGACTGCGGTCCATCAGGACTAGAACCTCCCGCCACAAGAACAGCTTCTTCCCCTCTGCTGTTGGACTCTTGAACACTTCTTAACCTGTCCCTCCGCCCTTTATAAAGTCACTTTACTGCCCATCATACGTCACTTTACTTCACTGTACTGCTGTCACCTTACATTGTGTGCACCATTTGCACTTGTATATTGTAAATAGTAACTGTAACTCTATTTTAAATTTAAATTCATTCCTTAGAAGTGTTTTTTATTCTTTATTTTGTATTATCTCTTTCTGACTGTTGCACTGAGCTAAAGCAATTTCCAAGTCTGTGACTTCCTGTTACTTACGTGGCAATAAAAAATATTCTGATTCTGATTATTTAAAATTGCTGTGCAAAAGCATCACAATTTAGTATTTTGTTCCAGCCTAATGTTTGTGGAAAGAGTTGGTTTTTAACATATTCAAAAGCTAAATAATAGAAGGCAAGGTTGCATCTCATGCCATTTTATTGCTAATGGGCTTTCAATTTGAGCCAGTGGCAAAAATTATGTCAAAGCATCAGTGGTATAAAAAAGTGGGATAAATTGTTGGTGTGGGAGTGTTGAAACACATTTGACAGGAAAACAAAGAGTTTCCTGAAGGTAATGGGAATGAACACTGAGGATGCAGCTGTAATGGACGAACAGAAGATTACTGAAACAAGCATTGATGAGGCTGAATACAAAAAGAGGGAACAATGTCATCTATAGTTAAAATCAAAACATATCGGTGTTGATATTGGACATTTTATTAGATTGGGTATTGGTTTAATGATATCGGTGCAGGTGATATGTTGAGTAGACCTTTATTTTTAAGTAACAAACTGATATTAGTCCAGTCTCAGATGCTGAACAGTAGGAGTAACTTTTTCTTGCAGGATCAACTTTGTTGATACAGGCCTGTACCCATTTGTAATAAGTTAACTGCTATTTGAGTTGGATCATGGTGCAAAAAAGTGATTAAAGTACAAATAAATTAAAGGCATGCATAAAAAATCAATATACGAGTCCAAGTGCACACTAAGAACACACAGTACACATATTCAGGTAAAACTAATGGGACCGGTATCGGACTTGAAAAAGCTTGATTGGATCATCTCCAGTTAAAAGCTCAAAAAAGTAGATTTTGAGAAAGATTTTGTTATTTATCAAGTGCAGTTTTAGTTTTGACATAACACTGTTCCAGCTGTAAAAGTTCATGATAATCCCAAAGTGCAAAATGAAACCCCAGGCACTTTTCCTACTACTTTAAAATGATTGCTCCCAAAGCAGAGCAGTCACGAGGGATTAGAACTCATAAACACTGATAGTGAAAACTAAAATATGTTTTACTCACATTTTCATGGCCAGCAGTCATTTACTACATAGCATTAAAATTGCTAATATTATTTTGAATATTCAAGGACGCAGAACTAGCAATTACTGCAGGGAAATACTGGGTTGAAAATGGTTTGTTTGAAAAGTGCATTTTGATTGCAAAAAAATTTGAATTTGGTAAAATACAAAATCAACAAAACAAGGCAGGTTTTGGTTCAATGATAAACCAATTCACGCACATTATCTTAGTGGTGCCATACTTAAGGGTAATTACAAATCGTTGTAGAAAAATAACAAATTTTTGCAAAAACATAACAGCTGTCTGTGCCTTTGCCCAATAGTAGCTTCCAAATATTCTAAAAGATAGAATAGTAAATTTGATGCAAAATGAATAGTAAGGACGCTGCCAAAAAAGGCAATTATCAGAAAAACGCATTCTCAATTTGTTTCAATGTTGAATCATTTTCTTTCTTGGTTGCTGGGTCGCGGGGGCAGCAGTCTAAGGAGACGCCCAGACTTCTTTTTCTACATACACTTCACATCCCCTGGAAGGTCCAACTCATTCAATGGGACCCCAAGGCGTTACCAGGCCAGCTGAGAGACATCCAGCGTGTCCTGGGTCTTCCCCGGGGCCTCCTCCTGGTGGGACGTGCCCGGAACACTTCCCCAGGGAGGCGTCCAGGACGCATCCGGAACAGATGCCCGAGGCACCTGAACTGGTTCCTCTCGACGTGGAGAAGCAGCAACTCTACTCCGAGCTCCTCCCGTGTGACCAAGCTCCTCACCCTATCTCTAAGGGAACGCCCAGCCACTCTGCGGAGGAAGCTCATTTTCAACCTCTTGTACCCGCGATCTCGTCCTTTTGGTCATTACTCAAAGCTCATGACCATAGGTGAGGGAGGGAACGTAGACTGGCCAGTACAAAGAGAGCTTTGCGTTTCGACTCAGCTCCCTCTTTACCACAACGGTCCAATACAGCTCTGACTGCAGATGCTGCTCCCTCTTCACCACAACGGTCCGATACAGTAACCGCATCACTGCACACACTGCACCGATCCGCCTGTCACTCTCACGCTCCATCCCTCCCTCCCTATGCATCATTAGAGTTAAACGTCTGCCTTTGCACAAGTATATATAACATTTTTATAAACTCTTTAAAATCTTCAAAATAAAAATCAAGATAGATAAGAGGAAAATAAATGCTCTTCCTATATTGCCCAGCCCTAATTGTTGTGTATTTTAGAGTTTTGCATGAGAACTACTACAATTGTGTGTTTAAACAATGCGGGTTCACATCCACTATCCAACTTAAACCAAACAAAAGTGCATGTACAAATGTGTTTGGAAAGTGAGAATATATTACAAAATATTATACCTGAAGGAGTACAATGTCTTTTTGTGTGACCTTGTTTATCCCCCAAAACTGATGAAAGATTTACGTACCCTTTCAAAAAACAAAGAACAAACAAGTACGCCACGGTCTCTGCCTTTTAAGTCTTGTACACAAAGCTTTATAGTCGTCTAATGGCCAATAGAGAATTAGATTTGTAGTCCTGTTGGGTCTCCGGAGAGGTGAAATTAGTGTGGGTTTACAGGAAAGCTGCGGAGCCACAGGCATTTACATATAAAGGCTTTTTATGGAAATTTGGCACAACTTTCCTAACGATTATGGGCATTCACGATTATTTCTATTCCAGGCCATAGTGTCTCATGTTGAAACACATTAGATCAGGTTAAAATCTGGAGTAGATTGCATTTGAGCAGCAAATTAAAAATTGATATTGGATAGCCGGAAATTGTAAGAGCACTGCTCTTAGCCCTTTACACATTTTGAGGACTTCAAAATACATTTCCCACCAGGCAAGTCTTGCTGATCAATACCATGTTGATTGGAAGAAAACAAAGTTTTGTTATTTGTAATGGTGGCAAGATTTATTCTGAAATTTAAAGCTGGAGCACCTTAACTATGTGATAAAATCCATGTAACTAATTCTTAAAACAATGTGGTTCTCGCTCTACAGGGACAACAGTGGCTCAGTTGGTAGAGCATTGGCCTTTGGGCCTGAAAGTCCCACTGATGTCTGCTGCCGTTGTGTCCTTGGGCAAGACACTTAACCCCACTTTACCTGAAGCCCCTGCTGAAAGATCAATGCTCCTGTGGACTCACCACCTGCACACCACAGCTGCAGTACATTCAAAATGCAGCAGCTCGAGTCCTGACAAGAACCAGGAAGTACGACCACATTAGTCCAGTCCTCAGGTCTCTGCACTGGCTTCCTGTGGCTCAGAGAATAGACTTTAAAACAGCTCTGCTTGTGTACAAGTCTATCCATAGCCTCGCACCAAAATATATTAGTGACATGTTAGTCCCATATGAACCAGCCCGGACTCTGAGGAGCACAGGGACTGGACTCCTGTTAGTGCCCAGAGTCAGAACTAAACATGGGGAGGCTGCTTTTCAGATTAATGCTGCTAAAATCTGGAACAGTCTTCCTGAAGATGTGAGACAGGCCTCCTCTCTGACAATGTTTAAAACCAGGTTAAAGACGGTTCTGTTTAACTGTGCATACAACTGAGGGATTTTATATTTTTATCTTTCTTTTTAATGTTCTGTGATAATTTATGATTTTAATGCTTTCTTGTTTTGTTCAGCACTTTGAATTGCCTTGTGTATGAATTGTGCTATATAAATAAACTTGCCTTGCCTTGCCTTGCCTTGCCAGGAGGATCAGTGAGGGGCTGGTGCTCTGTGTACTGGGTGCAGCTCTGACTGCCACCCCTCAACCCAGAAATGGATTGAGGGGAAGAAAATGAATGGATGGAGGGTTCTCGCTCTAGTTTTCATGCATGTATTTTTTGGTCACAACTTTAGATGAGACCACCCTCACTCACCCAATCTGCACTCAGTATGTAAAATGTTTCCTAATGACAGCATGTTAATGTTTTGAAGACATTTGATCACAAAATTCTTTACGCTTTAAGAAGTTGAATACAAGAAGTGCAACAATCGTCAAAAACTAACCAAGATTGTTCTTGTTTTAAGATGTTTTGAGAAATTTCAACACAGTATCTCTCATTTCAAGTAATATTTTTTGCCAATTTGGTGAGAAAAAAACCCACTGGTAAATCATTTGTGTAAATGTATTCTCTATAATTGAGGCTAATGTGTATAGTATATTCTTGAATTGTCTTTGACTATATTAAAATAAAAGGACCAAAATCAAAAACGAACTCAATGACCACATAATATGACTGGATATAATTGTTTGTGGTGTGCTTTTAGATTTTTATTATGATAATGTGTAGTTAGTTTCATATATAATTATAAATGTGGTTTTGGGGGGGTCTGTGGGGAGGAGGGTTTAGGGCTGGGCATGTTGGATTGTTTTTAACTAAACTGTAAAGCACTTTGTGTTACATTTTTTGTATGAAAAGCGCTTTATAAATAAAATTTGATTGATTGATTGATTGATCAATCAACTATTGCCTTGATTTGAAATGTAAAGTATAGGATTTCTGAACCTCTGAGAACATTCACTAAATAAGTTTGTTTTGAAAGTTAAGAGACGAGTCCTTTGCACACCTGTTCCTTGCAACAGGTGCGTAGGTTTTCAAACATCGCTGGCACTCCCACACACTGACTGGCAGGCATTTTCAGTTTTCTACCACAAAATGTTTTACTGACTTAGAAATAAACATGACAATTGAAAGTTATTTTGTGTGGGAGTTGAACAATGTTTTTGGGTTTGGCGCTCCATTAGGCCTCAAATTTGATTTGAACAAGTGCTAAAAATTCTTGCTTCATGTTTTTTGTCAGACGACAAAAAAATAAACGTGATGCAAAAATGTGCATGTGTAAACGTTGTGTGTCAAACAGTGTTGGGCACGTTACTTTGAAAAAGTAATTAGGTATAGTTACTAGTTACTTCTCCCAAAAAGTAACTGAGTTACTAACGGAGTTACTCCACTATAAAAGTAACTAGTTACCAGTAAAAGTAACTATTGCGTTACTTTTTCGTTTTGTTCTGGAACATAATGTGCACCCGACGTGCGCATTTTTACCTTTAACAGTGCCAATATTTCCATCTAGAAAAGGCTGTTTTGCTGCTGAAGTCCTGTTCACTCTTCATCTCTGTCTGTGCTGTAAGCACTAAACACCAACACCCGCCACTGTGAATGTGGAAACACCGGTGACGAGCGGTGAGGCTGGTGAAGCACTGACTTCAGTCCAATCAGATGAACATATAGCGTTACATCATATAAATCAAGTGGACAATTTGTTTGGCTACAGCAAAATATGTTTTATGCCCGCATTGTTTGTTCATACAAAACGCAAAACTATGAGTTATGGGTCTTACCTTATAAATGACCTGCACAGGCCACTTCAGTTCAGACCAGTTCCTTGATTAAATCCAGTTAATGGTTTGAGCGTAAATATGTAATCCTCCATTTGGAAATGAGTCCAATGAGTTTTAAAAAGTAAAACAAAACGCGTGTGTCCTCCATAAACTCCTGTGTTTTGCCAGCGGCAGCCGAGTGCATCCAATTTCTAAAATCAACCGTCTTACACTTCACCTCTCTTTCTTATCATTCCTATAGTAATTGAAAAAATACCCTATGTGCATTTTAGATTATGTAAAAATGTGTTATATGTATGTTAGCCAAACCTGTTGCTGTCCTTAGCAGATAAACCAGGAAGAGCAAGGAGCTTATCGATGGAATTGTATGCAGCCGACTTCTGCGCTCACATGCGCTACTCTGTGGCTGACCTCACGGTGATACAAGCCGTGGTTGAGCGCGATTAAGACCCATATTTGTTTCAAAAACACAATTTATGAGCCATCCTCTCAACTGTAGACATGTGGATTGTAAAGGAAATATGATTTATATCAGCCAATAATTGCTGAGAGGTTTTCTCATCCTCCCTTCTCTCATGACAACACGTTCATTGTGCGTCTTGAGTAACGCGCAGTAACGGGATGTCGGAAATGATAACGGCGTTATAGTTACTGTCAAAGTAATTAGTTAGATTACTTGTTACTGAAAAAAGTAACGGCGTTAGTAACGCCGTTACTAGTAACGCCGTTATTCCCATCACTGGTGTCAAATGCATACACTCCCAGCATTTTGAATCATAATTTATACTGGGTACGTAACTATCTAGTACCAATTAAAATGTTATGAACAGATCAGACCTGGTTGATTTTATTAGAAAGAGCCACATGAGTCACTATTTGCTGCTTTGGGCCGAGAGCTGAGAGCTGATTTGATGGTGATCTTCTCGTTGTCACTTCTGCACCTGAAAAAGCTAATCCAAAGATGTCACAGATAAATGTGAAAACTAGTGATAGAAGCAAAAAGTGAAGACTTTGTTGAATTTGAACTTGAACTTGGACTTCATGGCATAGATAGGTACTCCAGATTTAATATCTTAAAAGAAATTGAGAGGGCAATGATTACAATTGTGTGTACGGTTAGAAATACATCAGGTTGGTGAAGCAGAGGTCCCATTGAAAAACGATGGAAATAAATACTGAGAAAATACATGTGTTGGAGAAAAGTGAAACTATTATGCTTTAAACAGTCAAAGTAAATGACTCAATAGAACTGCATTGTGTACCTGATATAACCTTTCCAATTTAATAACTTGGAAAAAAAGATTGCTTGACTCCCTGCAGCGTTCCACATAAACAAAAGCAAACATACTGTCTGTCACTAATACATTTTCTTGTTAAGATTGTTGTTTGTTGTTTTTACTCACTGCTCCATGGAGAGAAAACTCAGCTCTTCTTTTCCCAGTTTGGGCAAATAAACTTGGATAAATAAGCAGAGTGTAACTTTCTATGATAACAGCTTTTGTTTTTGGAGGTTTGTGTGCGCCAATCATCTGTGCTCTGGCTTCTGCTTTATATTAGCGCTCAGGTGCAGTCGCTTGGAAATACAGGGTTCATTTTGTGCCTTCAGAACACAGGATTTTCTGCAAGTATTGTCGGCTTGGATAAATGTAACTGCCACAGAATCCACGGGTCGCTGTATGGTTTTAGGTTTTATTGTATTTTCTTCAGGGGAAGTAATGTTGGTTATTATTCTTTTGAGAGTGTCAACGGCATCGTGGTTTCATTATTTATATATATAAAAAAGCTAGGAGTGAAAATAATATTGTCAAATGTTTCAGTGAATCAGGCATTTATTATTAAATTATAGACTCTTCATTATTTTATATGTTTGGGTAGATTTGGCAGCACAGCCTTTAACAGCACAGATGCCACATGTCACCATATCCATGGCAACCAGGGATTTATTAATGTATATTGTGAAGACAACACAAATTCAAAGAAGTTCTGCCTTGAATGACCATCAACAAAAAAATTTAAGAATATAAAAAATAAAATAGTCAAGAAAATATCCAGTATCCATTTCCTTTTCTTATGTGCAGCTGAAACAAATGCAATTACAAGAGCATTCAACCGTCATTATTACAAAAGTCTTAATTGCAATTTTGACTTTGCAAATGGACTAGGTACTGCATCTATTTGAGCCTGCCACACGAATTTAGATACGGGGGATATTTTATACAAATGTATGCGGTTCAGTATAAAACAAAGTCTTTTGGCCCCTTATCTACTGTAATGCTCTGCCTAATATGAACAAAAATACAACACTGTTGGTGCACTTATATTCCATTTATTGAAGATTGATTGTTGTTTGCCATACGGTTGGCATACTGCCAACGTTTGTAAAAGCACATTGGATTTTCATATTTTAATTTACTTTCTATCCTCGACCTGCGTGATTTTTTTTCTCAGAATCATGTTTCTGTTTGCAATGTCTATTAAAATATCAACAATGTAAAAAAGTTCTAACAAAAAAATAGCACACACAACATAAAAAGCTCACATAAACTTAAGGGCTGTTAAATACTTGACACAACGTTTGCATGAGAGAGTGTTGTCCTTGTGTGCTGTCATTTATAAAGTGACAGCGGACTGATCCATGCTCTCAGGGACCAGACAAAGGCGTTGCCACAAATCCAAATGACACCATTAACTCATCAAACGCAACAGAATCTGCCATTCAGCCATTTACTGAAAAACCTGCTTGGCCATTAGCTCGTTCAACATCAATAATACCCTTCTTGATGAGGGTGGATGCTACACTCAACATGCACACACACATAGAGGAGCATAGGGAGGAAGGGGGGTCACCTGGGGGGGCCCGGAACAGGTGTCCCTCTTGCACGGGCGGCTGACTTTCCCCGCACCGCCGCTGGTACTTTGGCGTCTTCGGAGCCACCGTTCAGGTATGTGAGTTCCTGCAGCTGGGCTTGTCTGATCTCATCGTTGTAGTCCTGTACGCGCGCACACACACACACACACACACACAAAACAGACACACACAACATGGCTTTCAATTACAGAGGATTCAATTACAGGCTTTATCTACAGGCACACAGCCCCGGGACTATGTAATTAATGTACTTTACAGCAACGGCGTGACTGCTGCTACTCCCAGCCGCAAAATATTGGGATATTAAACTGATAAAAATCCTCAATACCAGGTTTCTTATGTTATGATACTGACGCTAATCTGAAATAATGTATGAGAGGTGAAGCCCCCTGACTCACTGTTCCTTTTTTTGGACATTGTATTTAGAACTGTCCACAGCGAGAGCAGACGGTTTATAAGAAAGTACTGCCAACATTTAAAAAGGCACGTTGGATTTTCATATTATATTTTACTTTCCGTCCTCAACCTCCATGCGTTTATGTGTTTTCACGTTTCAAATATTGATTGTTGAGAAATCCTCTCAGAATCATGCTTCTGTTATGTTATGATACTGAAGCTAATCTGAAATAATGTGGTGAAAATAAAAGGTGTCAGGGATTTCATAGTTTTCTTAGTCTTAATCTAACCTTGCAGCAACAGTTACAAATGTGAAATAAAAAAATATCGGAATGCACTGGCATCAGATAATGGTTTGATTTTATTGGATCCAAGGCCTTTTATTGTTCACAAATTGTTAACCAAGAAAGTATTTGAGTTTTTAGAAAATTGCAGGAAAAACAAGACACAATTAGACTTAATACAATTAGACCAAATGCATAAACATTTAATTGTGATTCCAGGGGAAAACACATTCAGTTTCTTCTCTAATATCGGGTATTTGGGTATGGGCAGATATTGAAAGGCGAGGTATTGGGATTGGTTCTGCATGTTAGAACTGTGCCATTTATCTTTCAAAGAAACACCACAAAGTTCCCTGGATCAATATCTACCTGATTCATAGTCATACTACATTGATTAAAGATCAAACAGGATAGTGGCTTAGTTGATATGACTCCCAGAGCAGGCTCCCACTGAAGTCTGTTGTCGTTGTGTCCCTGGGCAAGACAATTAACACTTTGCCTGAAGCCCCCTCTGAAAGACCAACCTGAAGGACCCACCACCTGCAGGATGATCAGTGAGGGGCTGGTGCTATGATGGGTGGCAGCTCCAATTGCCACCCCCCAACCCAGAAATGGACCAAAAAAAGGGATGAAAAGGAATGAATTATATTATAGAGCCATTTCAGGATCATTATCCTGGATCAGCTGAAGCCCTCATGAGAGTCTCCCTAAAGAAGGACCAGAAAAAATTGTCTCCATGCTGAAATTTGTTTGACAACTTTACAAACTTGTTTTGTAGTGGCTCTAAAAAGAAAAAAATCTTAAGAAACATGGTAGAACATCACGTCTTCTGATATATAATGACCTTTTTACTTATTTGAATCCTATGGGAGCCATTAATCATACGGCTATTGACTGATGTGATTGGTGTGTGTCGCTGAATCAATACATGTATTCTATAAACAGCGAAGCGGAGGCTGAGTGTGCTTATAATTAATCATGAGATGTAAATGATCATAGCTGTGAGCAAGGGGCAGGTCATACATTATAAATGGGGGAAGAACACTGCTTGGGAGCTGAAGAGCTGTGGCCCTTGTGTAGACGCTATCTCCTCTTGTGTAGACGCTATCTCCTCTTGTGTAGACGCTATCTCCTCTTGTGTAGACGCTACCTCCTCTTGTGTAGACGCTACCTCCTCTTGTGTAGACGCTACCTCCTCTTGTGTAGACGCTACCTCCTCTTGTGTAGACGCTACCTCCTCTTGTGTAGACGCTATCTCCTCTTGTGTAGACGCTACCTCCTCTCGTGTAGACTCTATAATCTCTTGTGTAGACGCTCTCTCCTCTTGTGTAGACGCTATCTCCTCTTGTGTAGACGCTATCTCCTCTTGTGTAGACGCTACCACCTCTTGTGTAGACGCTTTCTCCTCTTGTGTAGACGCTACCTCCTCTTGTGTAGACGCTACCTCCTCTTGTGTAGACGCTACCTCCTCTTGTGTAGGCGCTTTCTCCTCTTGTGTAGACGCTACCTCCTCTTGTGTAGACGCTACCTCCTCTTGTGTAGACGCTACCTCCTCTTGTGTAGACGCTACCTCCTCTTGTGTAGACGCTAACTCCTCTTGTGTAGACTCTATAATCACTTTTTTAAATAGTATGATTCATCCTTGAAGCTGGGGTACCTATTTTTGATACATAATGGGGCATTTTCTTTGACCCAACATATAATGTAAAATGTTGTTAACAAATCAGACCACAACATGCTCTCTTGATCTCATTACAAAACATTTCATATTTTGCATATTTATACGAAAGAGCCCTGTGAGTCACTCGTTTTGACTGAGTGAGGGTGGAACTCTTTTTTTTCTTTCTGTCTGATGAACCAGAGACAAAAAAAAATACATGCATGTGAAATCTAGAGACAGAACTGTGTACTACTTGAACTGTACTTGAGAGCGAAGAACTACAGTAGTTAGGTGGATTTTGTTGTGGTTTGAAAATTAGGTAGTCCAGCTTTAAGTCAAGAAATGTATAATTGCAAAGATATTAAATAAGTACTGTAGAAAGCTATTTTGCCAATGAGACATTTGCTACGAGATACTTAAGCCTGTGGGGATTGATAAAAGAAACATACTGGTATTAGAAACTTCTTGATCTCCTCCAGGGCGTGTCCCATTCTGGCGTAGGCTTCTGCAGGCGGGGCGAACACCTCAATGAGGACGTGCAGGTCTTGGTTTAGATGCTGGTATTTGGCTTCACCGCTTTGCCGTAGTTCCTCTTCCTGAAATACAGAGAGCAAGAATGGTAAATACTGTATAATGAAAGACAACACTAATATCACTAGTGTTCCTTCAGACAGAGCAAGGCAAAGCACGTTTTTTGTATAGCATAGTTCATACACAAGGTCTCTCAAAGCGCTTAACTAAACACTAAAATTACAGTACATTAGAAATATACAGTACTTAAGTCATATGGTCAGCTAAACAAAACTGTTTTTAACCTGGATTTGAACGTTTCTCGAAGATTTTCCAGATTTCCACTGCATGAATATGAAACACCCTTGTTTAGTCCTGACTCTGGGCACCAGCAGAAGGCACTTACAGGATACTTTTTGTTACACATCTGACATGAAAAAAACTACTCAGAAACATGAAATCTTCATTGTGAACTCTGAGACGATAATGGGACTGGATAGGCATAACAAAGTGAGTGCACCACCTCAAACAATATAATCTGTTCGAAAAATTTCAGTCAAGCTTCCGGTCAAACCATAGTACAGAGACAGCCCTGGTCAGGGTCACCAGTGACTTCATGGTGGCTTCTGACCAGGGCGCTCCGTCATTACTTCACAGTCACATTCGATACCATAGAACATTTCAATTCTCCTTCATCACTTTTAAACAATAATTGGCCCCTCTAGCACAGCTGAGATGGTTTGGATCCTATCTCACAGAGAGAGTATGTGGCCTTGGGGAAAATCTAAGACTTGCACAGTCTCCTGTGGATTCCAAAAGGGTCGGTTCTAGGGCTGACCTTCTTAAACATCTTTATGCTCCCCTTGGGCTACGTCATCAGCAGGCATGGAGTGTTCTTCCATAGCTATGCCGATGACACTAAATGAGATTAGACCCAGCCTCTTCTTTATCCACCCCTGCTGCACTCACCTCCTGCCTGGAGAAGATCCAGGTGTGGATATAACAGAACTTCCTCCTGCTAAACAGCACAAAAATAGGAGCACTCCAAATTGGCACTACCCATCAACTTTGTTCTGTCTGTAAACTTCTGTTTCTTTGGCCATACCCATCAACCCTTCCTCGTGCGTTTACAAACCTTGGAGTCAGTTTTGAGTCCTACCTCACACTTTTCATTCACACATCCAACATCTCTACAAAACTGCCTACTTTCATTTGAGAAACAATGCCAAACTCTGCCCCTCTCTTTCCCTCTGTGATGCTGAGAGCCTGGTCCATGGCTTTGTCCCAGGCTCTCCGCGTCAGGATTCCTGGCAGAAGCCTTCAAAAGGTTTAACATATTCAGAACAGTGCTGCCAGGGTCCTGACAAGGACGAGCAAGTTTGAGCACATAACCCCCGTCCTCCGAAAACTCTACTGGCCCCCCATAAATCTCTGTATTGAATACAATATTTTCCTCTTCACTTACTAATGCATTCAAGGTAACGCTGAAGATCACATAAAGATCCCTCCGTTCCACAAACACCTACCACCTACATTTGTGGACAGGCAGCTACCATCTCAATCAGCTTTGTTCCATAGGGGACAGGACTTTTTCAGCAGCACCTCCACACCTGTGAAACTCTCTGCCACAAGACTTGCCTCTGTGGGGGGCTTTAAAAAGCCCCTTAATACACACTTTTTTTGCAGTCTTATACTTGTTTGTATTCTGTTTAGATTGTGTTATAATTTGCTGTAGCAACTGTTAGAGAGACACTTAACAAAAGCTATGTATAATTTTTCTTAGGATCGGTTTGCACCACTAACTGTATAATAGTAAAAATAATAATAATAGTAATGCATTTTATTTAAGCAGCTTACATACGCAAACACATTGCGTGAACACATCTAGGTGCTACAGCAAGGTAAAACACAATCAAAACAGAATACAAACAAGTAAGTCTGTACGGTCAATCCAAAGGAATATAGGATAATAAACCACATGAGATACAGTAAGTTGGATATAAAAATGTAAATAAAACAGGTCCTAAATATCAGAGAAGCCCAGACCTCCCTCTTATTCGGGGATATCCTGAAGTGTTCCCAGGCCACCTGCATATTTTTTGGAAATTGACAAGATGGAAAAGAATAGATTTTTGCCACACTTTAATACTTTTTTGCGTTGTGCACTAAAATGACCTTCGAATCTCAAAAGTGCTCCATGATGGGGAAATAAATAATGTAAAGACACGCTGACAGAAAACAGGAGATAGTGAGCTAAATATATGAGAAACTCACAGGAGACAAACAACCACATACCAGTAGTACGCCACTTCTATTCCGCTGCTGTTGGCATCTTTATAAATAGTCCTCACATTGATAAGCACACTATACAGTTGCTTGACACAGTAACACTTCCTGTACACATCTTGGTCGGGGCATGAGCCTGTATCATATTGTCCTATCTGGTCACACTTCAAAATACTTACACTCATATTCTTATTATTCTAGATGTAGGCAGATCTCATTTTAAGACATAGTGAACCATTTAAAGACGGTATAGCTTGGAATGAGACAATACTTTTGACAGTTACTGTAAGTATTTCTTCTTACGACATTGGTTGAATTTTTTAGCTTAAAATAAGAAATAATGCGTTGAAATCTGTTGAAATAGAAGTTAGAAAAGAAAAGTGAGCAGACTTTCCCCAAAAGGAGCACTTCCATTTCGTATACTAATAATTAGTTCCTTGTCCCACTATGGAAGTTTCCTGAAATGTGTAAACGTTTTTTATTAAGAGTTTGCTAACAACTTTCACTAATTCTTACAGTGAGTTGGGTCTCGTCCCCTAGTGACATCACTCGCTTGTATCCAATGTAGATGGATAAGTTTAATGCAACACTATGGAACAATCCAGCAAAAACAATATGAAGGGTGCGCTCTCCTCAGGCTACCAGACATAATCGACAATATCAGACCACTGCAAACGCAATAATCCTCTCATGAACTGAAACAACACAAGAATGTTCACAACACAACACAAGAATGTTCATCAACCAGGAAAACAATGAAAAAAAAAGAAAAAAGGAAAAACTACTTGGCCAACTTGGTCTACTTTACTCAGCTCTACTCTACCCCGATAGGGAACGTTTCCACCGGTCCTGTTTAACCAATACCAGGTACACTTTAGTACCAAGCCGAGCTGGTACTAAAGTGTTCTAATACCGGTGCTAGTGGAAGCCATGGTTATCAAGGAATTTCCCTGGATATCTGTTTGTTGTTGTAGCTAGGATACAGTATCAGACACTTAAGCGTAATGGAAACTCAGGAGAGCCAAGTAGAGTACAGTACAAAGAAAGGCCAAGTTGGGCCGGTGGAAACGGGGCTTAATGAATCAAGATGAGGACGCGTTCCAACTCTCTCAAGCGTAGGACAGACTGGTCCAGGGACCACCAGCTGGCGAGGGATGGACTTATACACCAGGAAGAGATGGAAACTAGCTGTTTAGCTATAAACTGGTGCAAAACATGTCTGTCTTTGAGCTTAATGTCTCTGTACATTGTTCCTTCAAATAAAGACTAAATAAATAAATACAATAAAATGTGTCCTCTGCTCAGTGTATGTATGCGCTTTTTAAATAAACCACTGAAAATAAAAACATAACTCATAAATAATAATAAAAAAAACTACAGAACTGCCTCTTCTGGCTTTTGAATGTTTTACTATTGAGAACAATATTCAGCTGAAACATGAGAATTTGTATTTCTATAGAGATATAAAACTAGCAAAAGCTCTGTTGGCATCATGTCAAGAAGTGAATAAAAACAAACAAGTAACCCTTCAAATCATAAATCATCTTTGGATTTCCGGGAGATTTACTGAGAAGAGTTTTACATAATGAGGTGTGATACTCGGGTGCGGAGAAGTTGAGAGTAGACAAACAGAAAAATATTGGTATGTCTGCAGTGCATCTGTATCCGGAGAAGGCTGTCATATGTGACTGATTACTTTAGTCCTCTCGCAGCTGCCTGGCGGCCAAACAAACGTGCCGTTGAGCAGCGCTTCATCATCATATCTGCTGGATGCCTTTGGTGTCATGATTCTTCCGCTGTAACTTTGTCAAAAAGCGAGTGGTCTTTTTGGAAAGTCCATAAAATAAACTTAACCACTGGAAATATTGAATTATGGTGCCGTAGGTTATGGAATAATCTCTTAAAATCGACAGACTAAAGGGCTTGTATTTCTTTCAATTCTACTACATTTGAACATAGACATGCACTCTGTTGGGAGACTGAAAGCATTGAGAGTAGTTTGCAATAGTGGATTAACTTTCACTATAGTTGTTGTAATATGATTATTATTTGAAGATTCTTAATGCATTTAAATAATTATAAGGCAAAAAAAAAACATTTTGTAAAAAATATGAATATGTTTTCTTCTTGATTTAATTTTTTGCATTATAATTGAAATGAGTCGCACACATAATTTTGTCACACACTTTTTAGACGACCAATCGAGCGACACCTGCTCGACCATTTCTTTGGTTGAGTACAGCACTAATAGTATTTTACAATTATATTTTAACCATTGATGTCTCCTGATATATGCTTACGTTACCCTCTGGTCTCATGGTACTCATTGCCCTGATTGGAAACATTCGTATATATTTTATTTAAAAAGTGACCTATCAACAGAACTAAAAATTATACATAATAAGCACAGACAATGAAAATCCGAAATGAAACAGAAGAATAGTTACTTTTTACTTTAACACCAATTTACTGTGCAATCTGCTTTGATAAGATCTTAACTTAAATAAATCTGTGAGGAATTTTTTCAATATAGAATATACAAGAAGACAAAAATAAACCGTATTCAGTTGCTTTGGACAGGTGAGCTCATCTATGCTCGATGTGGGATTTAGGGGTAAATCCATAGGAGTCAACACTTTCTACATAATGTGTGTCCTAATCCTTGTACATTATCAAACCAAAACTGTCTGGTATTCTGTTAACAGAGTCTTGTGGCATCCTGGTAAACATCAACATCAAACTCCAAAAGCAAACGTTCGCCCTTGTATTCATCCCACAGTTCTATCAATGTTTAAGACTCTGCCCTCCCCATGACCTTCTCCAGCTGGTCGTCCAGATGTGCCTTTCATAAGTAAGCCACATGGCTGCACAAATGAACTTCCCAACAAAGGTAAACAACACAATGTCAATCATCCATTGAAGTTATTATATTTTATAAGTATTTTTCAATTCAAGTGTGGTTGAATGCATCTCCAGCAAAGCAGCCTGGTGAAGTTTGAGGTAAACATAAACGTTTTCTTTTCTTTCTGTCAACAAACCATTGCAGATGGTTAGTCAACAAACTTAGGCAATGATGAAATGTGTTGAATGGAAAACATGTTTGTGCGTCTTTGTGCCGTTGTCCTGACTTCGAAGGCTTCTAAACAAGAGAAATGTTGACCCACAACGGAATCACTATGATAGAGAGCTGTAGGAAGACTTGAATCCAATCATCTGCTCTGTGTGGACAATATTTGAATGAAAAGGCTAATACAGGCAGCAAGTCAACTTTCCAACATAGTAATAGTAGAAATGAATGGTTACAATGAAGTCAAATTGAATTTCACCAAAAAGTCTATAAACAAAGGGAGGAAAAATGCACAATTTATCCATCCATTTGCTTACCCTTAATCCATTTCTGGGTTGGGGGGGTGGCAGTCAGAGCTGCACCCAGTTCACATAGCACCAGCCCCTCACTGGTCTTCCGGCAGGTGTGAGTCCACAGGAGCCTTGATTTTTCAGCGGGGGCATCAGGCAAAGTGGGGTTAAGTGTCTTGCCCAAGGACACAACGACAGCAGACATCAGTGGGAGTCGTGAAGTAGGTCTTATGGTGAGTTTGAACCCACGACCTTCAGGCTCAAAGGCCAATGCTCTACCAACTGAGCCACTGTTAAATTAAAAAAATATTTTCCTGATTTCTCTTGATAATGGAATAAGATATATTAGCTTGAATTAAATACAGTATATATGAATACAAAGAATTGTGTAAAGCTAATTTAATGTTTTTTTTGCTTTTTGGCTGTATTTATAAGGTCTGAAGATAAATTTCTTTTGCAGCTACAACTTGAAAAACTGAACAAAAACCTGAAAGAAGTCCATCTACAGTAAACTCATCCATGGAACCCAGTCTCTGAGCAGGTCGTATGAGGTAAATGGCTGTTACCTGGAAGTGCGTGTGTTCGGTTAAGTGTTAGAAAATGGAGCAGCTCAAGTCATTCCTCTTTCCACTACCCCAGTTCGTTTAGACTACAGCGCGGTAAACATTGCGAAGGCTACAGAGGCCAAGGCGGCTCGACAGAAGCAGGCCGGGATTGTTATTGATGGCTGGAATTAGGACGGCGCTGCATCTCCCCGCCATATCGAGCAGAGAAAACAACAGGTTGGATGTCCCAGATTCTCCGTTTTATCAACAAAAAAATAAAGTCTTCTCCTGGGCCCTCCTATGACTTCCTCCTCCTCCAATTTCTAACTCAAGCCTCTCTGAGTGATGTCACCTAAATAACCTTCTTTTAGGAATTGTCGGTGGTATGTTAATGATATGATAATTCTGCCCATAATTCTGTGTTGTTTTTCAAGTGAAGAACTGCGTATTGCACCTCCACTGACAGCGCGGTCGGCGGTGACTGGTGGCCTGCTTGCATCTCTTTCAGGTGTGTCATGAAATATTTGCACAAAAAAGATTTTATCTCTTTAAATAAACATGTTTATTATTCACAAAACACATTCCGTTGTTATAGTACGCACCTTTTTAATAGGCACAGTGGGGAACACAGACACCAACTTTCATTATTACTTGTAGTGTTTTCTGTGATCCATCCATCCATCCATGGAGGCCAATATAACTGAAACATGGATATTGATATGAAGTCTTCTTCATTCAATCCAATAACAAATAAGAAGGATTTTGTCTTTTCTGGTCTGAAGTTACTCCAAAAGTATACCTGATATTAGTTTAAAGTGAAAGTTCTGCACTTGTTACCTATATGAAGCGTTGATGCAGTTGGAACACAGTAAACCATTATTTGATGGACACGTCACATTTTTTCCATTAGTTTGTGTAATGAAAATCTACAATTTGATTTTGCACACATTGTTATCTCCTGCACCATGAAACCAATCTGCATACATGTTGTGATCACGCTGTTGCAGCAGGAGGCGGCTCCCTTCAGCCCGATAAGAGGAGCTGGTCATCCACTAGAGTCTATAGCCGCTCAGCAGCCCTCGGCAGTAGTTTACAGCTGTCTGTTCCCCATATCGATTGGCAGCATCTTGCCCTGGTTTACATTTTTTTCCTGTAAATCAGCTTAGCCAAATCCGTTCATCCTGAATACAGAAGGCCACAATGCAGCACACCAGAGAGCTCCTGAAGAAGCAGCTTAAAGCAAAATATCAATGCACTTACATATCTATCACACTTTTGTATTAGATGACCCTTTTAATATAGAAAGATAGATAGATAGAGATAGATAGATAGATAGATACTATATTGATCCCTGTAGGAGAAATGTCATGTAGCTGCAGAAACACATCCAAACCGAACAAATAAATACTGTACATAAATATAAAAGTAGCTAACAAAAGAAATAAAATGCAACAGCACTTTAGGTCACATTTACGCTGGGTCTGCTTGGTTCAGACTGTGAATCTTCTTTGCTCTGATCTGGATCAGTGTAAAACCATGAACACTATACTGCAGCAACATTCACAGGTAGAAAAAGAAAGACTGTTTCAGAGCTCCTTGGGACATGCTGCCATTTCCAGCGCATCCAAAAATAAATGTAAATGAAAAAGTTATATGTTGTACAGTATTCTTAAAGTGCTGGATACATTGACAACGGTGCATGTATTTTGGGCCTTACATTTTTCATGACTTAATATTTTTACTAATTGGGATTCCATTTCCAAAAATATAAAATAGTAATAGGGTTCACATGGTCTGATGTTTAGGCACTGGGGGATTCGTTAATAATGCAACGCTGCAAAAATGTCTGCTACTTAAAAAGACATTGTCATTTGACCAAAGCAGAGTTATTCCAGCTTAAATATATCTATATGTTCCCAGGCAATTCTATTTGGTATTTTGAAATGTGACCTGTATATTGATGCCTCATTCCTGGCAGCCACCCTTTTTACTCTCTTTTCCATTTCCATTTGTAGCTACAAACCTTACACTCAATTACTCCTTGAATCATATCCACTCCACAGACAGAAACTGCAGCTTTGATAACGTGACTTTTTGAGACAGAAGACCATGATAAACTTGGAAAGATAAAACGATACCCCATCTGCCAAACATTTCCCAGATCAGCTTGGCGTCCATATTTTAGCAGACTGTTAATGAGATATATGATAATGAAGTATCTAATTCTGCAAAGGGGAACAAGAACAAGCACGCAGCAAGACAGTAAGGTGTTATCGGCAGCTCCAGACCCTACTCACGGAAATGTGGTTTGTGTATGAGTGAAATTAAAGAGGGAGTCGAAGTCCCCAAGTAGAAAATGGATGAGTTAATCACAGCGTTAACGAGAAGGGGCCAGGCAAGAACTTTATATCATCTTCTGCTGACAGGACAGAGCAGGACACAGGCGACCGGTGATTCTGATCGACAGCATACTACTTATCATGAAATGAGAATTATTACTGCTATTGGATGGTTAAAAAAAAAAATCTTATTCATAAAATTAATTGGAATGACACTTTTAAATGAGACATGCATTTCAGAACTAGTTGAAGACATTTATTTGATATTTGCAAACGTATTAATTAACTTGCCGAGTCACGCGACACAAATACAGTGTTTTCCATGTTAGGCATTCCCTAACAGCTGAAGTGTTGCAGAATCATTAAGTGATCCCAAACAAAAACTTTATTTTTGCCTCCATACAATTGCATAATCCATTGTCTATGGCAGGGTGTCAAACTCATTTTGGTCAGGGGCCGAATGAAAATAATAGGAACTGGTCGGGGGCCGAAGGAAGAGTGATTCCTACTGTATTCTTATAACTACTTTTAGATTATGAAGGTATGACATTACTTTAATGCGTGAGTTTCACTATTATCTTTGGGTTGATTTTGCTGAAAACATAATGTATCTATTGTTTAGATTTAACCATAACATTATATTTGGTCCAGTTTAACACATTGTTTTATATTTAAATATATAACATATGATGTGTTGGGTTAAAAGATTAAAATTAATTTAATTTAATTGGGTTAAAATAAATTAAATGTGGTTGTTTTCCTGAGAAAATAGATGTTTAACATTCCTTGGTTGCCCATAACCATCATTGTTGCAAGTTTCTTCACATCACTACAGGGGCCACTGAAAATGGTGTTGCGGGTCGGATTTGACCCAAAAGCCTGAGTTTGACATGCCTGGTCTATGGTATCAAACTATTTTCTGTTTGTCATTGATGGTGTCCAAATGTCACAATTCAATTTGGAGAGACGTGAAACAAGAAGCTTTTGAGTATTTTATTGGGAGGAGGTTTGGCGCCCTAGGCCCCGGTGCGGCCTTCAGAGCGGAGGGCCTCCTGCGATGGAGCGTGCCAATCCCCCGGGACCTAGGCACTGGTGGCGGCATTTGGCAGCGGGAAGCAGATTGAAGGCGGATTGAAGGCAGGGTGAAGAGGAGGAGGAGGGGAGGCGGTGGTTGCAGGCTTCGAGAAGGCCGAGAGTGGGAGTTTCTCCGCTTTTAAGCGGCTTGCCTGCCGGTACGGTGATTGGAAGGGGGCGTTTGCAGTGCGATAGGCTGGGGATGAGAACCGGCCTGGAGGGGTTACCTTTGGCTGACGTCTACCAAATTGAATTTCCGCTGGCTGCATTTCAATTTGGAGAGACGTGAAACAAGAAGCTTTTGAGTATTTTATTGGGAGGAGGTTTGGCGCCCTAGGCCCCGGTGCGGCCTTCAGAGCGGAGGGCCTCCTGCGATGGAGCGTGCCAATCCCCAAAAAGGCTGTGTGTTGATGGAGTTTTTGCAGCCTGGTTTGGAGGGGACAGAACTGATGCTGTGACCGCTATCGCTATATACTGTGACCGCTATCGCTATATACTGTGACCGCTATCGCTATATACTGTGACCGCTATCGCTATATACTGTGACCGCTATCGCTATATGCTGATGACCATCATGCGCTAACCATTTTTTGCTATATACTGTGACCGCTATCGCTATATACTGTGACCGCTATCGCTATATACTGTGACCGCTATCGCTATATACTGTGACCGCTATCGCTATATACTGTGACCGCTATCACTATATACTGTGACCGCTATTTGCTGTGACCATTACTTGCGGATACTCAGCTGCAGCCGCCACCAGGAGTTTAGCGAGTGTTTTATGGAGATGCCAAAAGCCGCTGGGCTGCCAGGATGGTCGAAGTGTCAGGCCTGATGTATGAGGAGAGGGCCGATGATGACCAGCGGCCCGGCTGCTGGAGGGCGGAATGGGGGAGCCCCAGTGACGCGGCGCGCGTGGCGGCGCCTATCCGGAAGAAGTGGGCTGTGTAGAGATGGGGAGACAGTTTACAAAGCAGCAGTACGGACTTGAGTTGGGCTCTGAACCAGTTGGGGGACATAGGGAGGCTATCAGGGGTAAGAAATAACGGTCCGTTGAGATCTCCTTTCCGAGAGCGGAGGCGAGTGTAATGCATCATGGATCGTGACGCAGAGGGCGGAATGAGTGGAATGCAGTGGGCGTGACAGAAGCTGGAGTAGACTTTCCACGCGAAACTGTATGATTTCAGTGTGGAAGGTGAGAGACCCATCTTCATGTAGGATGCAGCGGAGGAGATGAGGAGGTGAAGAGACGGAGGGACTAGTCCAGGGCGAGGGATTCCGTGCAGGGGATCTGGCATGGTGATGGGTTGGCAGAAGGGCAGAGGCGTCGGAACTCCTGGAAGTCGAGATTATCACGCATGACGGAGATCCTCTTTCTCTGCCACGTGTGATTCCGCCGCGCGCAGGCCACGACCACTGGGAATATCTCGTGTAGGGCAGAGGAGATGCTCCGGTGGAAAGTAGCGGCCACGGCCCGGCAACCCCATGGTCCTGGAAAAAAACCCCAAAACCCACGGAAGGGGCACGTCCGTGAAGAAGCGGAGACCTGTAGGGGCAGAGACATATCGGAGAGGGCCATTGAAGTTGCAGGCGCCCTTACGCTTAGAATCTTGGGTTGGAGAGTAGAAAATCAGGATAGTAGGATGGTCGGGAAAAGCCGTGTCTCGGACCGCCTGAAGGTTGAGTGAGCAGTAGTGAAACGCTTATGCAGAGAAGCCATAGAAGGCGAGCAGGAAGATGCTGCGAGGAGGGCAGACGTGTACTTGGAAGAAGAGCCGGAGTTCAGTGCCGCTCAGAGCCGCTGCAGGATGGGCAGCATGATGGGGAGCCTGCGATCAGAAGAGTGAAGAATACAGGTGTGGATGCCTTTGATTAGGAGTCCGATTGACGGCTCAGCGCAGCCACTCGGCCAGCTGCATCTGATAGAATCAGAAGATTAAGTAGAGAGATGAAGCATGACCGCCGAAGCGACCCTGGGAGCATAGGTGCGAGTCCAGCGCAGCGCGGCATACTCGGCCGGGCTGCATCCATTAGAAGCAGGATAAGCTTCTGAGAGAGTGGGTTGCATCAGTAGCAGTAGCAGTAGCAGCAGCGGCAGCAGCAGTAACCTCGGATAATAACGCAACAGTCCTGTATCAAGCCGCGGCAGCAGCAGCATCCGTAGATAACAACGGCAAAAATCCTGTATCGAAGCCACAGCAGTAGGATATGTTGTAGCTGTTTAGTGTTTCAGTAAGAGAAGCGAAGTGAGGAGAGGTGTCAAAGTAAAAGAAGCAGCAGCAGCACGGCAGCAGTAGCAGTATGAAGCAGCAGCGGCAGCAGTAGCAGCAGTAGCGGTAGCAGTAACGAGAAGCAGCATTAGCGGGAGCAGCAGCACCACGATGCGATTCATACGAACAAACAGACGTGTCACGCCAGCGTGCGCCGCTTGACTCCGTGAGCCAGGTTACGTACGCGTCTGAAGGAGCCGAGCCGTAGAAACAGGTGCAGCCTGGGAGCCTGCGGAGCGGCAGCGGCAGGAACAGAAGCAGCGGCACGTGTAGTAGTAGGAGCAGGCAGCAGGGATAGACAGCAGCAGGAGCGGCAGCAGGAGCGGCAGCAGGAGCGGCAGCAGGAGCGGCAGCAGGAACAGCGGCGGCGGAATCAGGCATCAGTAGGAACGGCAGCGGGGACCGGCAGCAGCGGCGGTCAGAGAACCATGCCCATGGTCGTTTAACAGCCTGAGGAAATAAATCGACCCGAATTCGAAACATTCCCATGCGAATAACAGACGTCCCCTGGAGCCATCTTGCTGCTTTGGTTATGGCAGATACGCATGAAAGATCACTGATCCATGCGTTCATAGCTCCAACACCACTTCACACCCATTGCAGATTCACATTGGGCCCTTTTTCATTCTGCTGCACTTTCAAAATGCAACAGCTGCAGTTAGTTACCTAATTTAATACCAGCGACCTAGCTATTTAAATGCATGGTTTTACTGCAAGTGGCAGAACATGAATCTGAATTAATGCACATTGCTCCTCTTATATCCCTCAAACGATAGAGATTGATGCCATTTAATATGCATTGCCCCTCGGTTAGCTCAAACACGTGTGAAAACGGAGCCTGCAGACCAAGCACGGGGCGAAAAAACTGACGCCTGCAGTCAAGTGCGCGGGGCAAAAACCAATCGCCTGCAGCCCAAAACTCCGGGATTAATCCGTCCGCGGTCGGCACACTCACTGTACTCACATGCCAGGAGACTTGGGAAAAGCAACGGGACAACGCGGCACCGCCAATCGAGGCAGGGACACGCACGGCACCGCCAGACCTTCTGCGCGCGGCAGCAGACCACGAGGAACGAGCCGCACAGAACCCGCGGAGGGCCCCGCGGAGCAGCCCGCAGAAAGAGCCCGCAGAGGAGGAGAGCAGGAGATATGCGAACCACAGCAGGTGCAGGGACGCGGAGGAGGAGCAGACCAGTGCAGGAACGCGGAGGAGGAGCAGACCAGTGCAGGGACGCGGAGGAGGAGCAGACCACAAGCAGCCAGACGGAGGACGCCAGGGTCGCGCCGAGTAGCGTGAGTAGACAAAAACGATTCCTCCAGACGATTCTCTGCAAGGCTTCGAGGGCTTGCGAGGCTTCGAGAAGGCCGAGAGTGGGAGTTTCTCCGCTTTTAAGCGGCTTGCCTGCTGGTACGGTGATTGGAAGGGGGCGTTTGCAGTGCGATAGGCTGGGGATGAGAACCGGCCTGGAGGGGTTACCTTTGGCTGACGTCTACCAAATTGAATTTCCGCTGGCTGCATTTCAAGTGGACACCATCATGAAAGAATCAGGAGAAGGCCTGACTAATGACTACTAAAATAAATCAAATGTGTAAATGAATAACATCATTGCTGCTCATACTTTATATCAGGGCCAATACAATTTTGCTGAAAACTATACTCTGTAGAGTATAAAATACTCTCTGACAAAGCATGTGGAATCCTTGCAGACTGCCCTCATCCTGGCGTGTCATAAATCTGCCAGTGATCTGCTGGAGACAGGAGAATGCTTGGAGGTCAGCACTCCAGTCGGCATGTCTTCTTTCCCCACGGCTCCTCAACACGTCGCAGCCATCAAACGCTATTGATCCCCGTAATCAAGAAGAATGCTCCGCATGATCGTCTCACAAATCTCACACCTAAATGTGGCAGGAGAGCAAACGCTGACCGACCCATCGGCAATCAATCAAGGTGTGCTAAAGTGCCGCACAATCGGCTTCATTAACCAGAACTTGTGAATGGTTATTTTTAGATTTGTGTAACTCTACGTGATTTGGAGAGAGAATTGGAAATTGGAAAACACAGCCGCATTTAAATTCTGCATTTAATCCCAAACTTGTTTATGCTTTTAGGGGGAAATGTTTGTGACCTCAAAGGTTGTTATATATTCAATATTTGGAAGAGGTGTTTATTTGAAATAAATTGACAGTGTGTGCAGCACATACAGAAAGGGGACAACAATTTGAATATTGGCATTACACTCGCAATGCAAGGTCATTAAACACGGGATCTGTCTCATTCGGAGAGTGCATACACCACCAACACCACCGACCGTCAACAACTGTAAATTCCTCCTGTGTGAGATAAATAAAGTATATCTTATCTTATTCCGTTCATCCCATTGACACACATTATTTTAGATCATACCAGAGGTTCTTGCACAATTCAGTCAACAATCACACAGAGACAATGTTGGTTAGTCAAGGAAAAAGTGAAATAACCCCAGGTACAGATTCACAAAATGGATATTTTTTTTATGGCATGCTGAGAATTCATGTAATCCATTAATTGATGCAAGAGCTATTACGGTGCCCTGAACTTGCTCAAATGCTAATTACTGACAGTGGGATGAGAACCATTTTCCGCAACACAAGACAAGATTGACAATTAATTCTAATAACAATTTTGGATTGATGATTTCTGCTTTTTGATAAACAGCTTGGCTTTCACCAAAACTTGCATAAGCCAAATATTCAGTAATATTTCTTACACTCTTAATCACTTCAATGTCCAACCTCTTAACTTCAGACTGTGATGTACGACATGCCCCAGACAAGTCTCTACAGCGTTTGAACAGAAACACAAATCAAGCCTCTCACTCACAGGCCAGAAAACAACATATTTTTAAAAGAGCATGTGTGACATGGCACCTAGGCCATGTTTTAGAGAAATGTGTAACCAGTGTTGGTAATAACAGTATGATAACGTTACTAACATTGTTATTTTGGTCATCAACAACTAATTTGCAGTTTCCTCGTTTATCACACAGTTTACGTTCTCTTCTGTTAAGTTACGTTTTCTTCTGCCTTTAAACAAAGGTCACTGTCAAGTTGTACTAGCGGTTACAACACACACAAAACAATCTGCAAAACAGCAAGGCCACAAAAGCTGAAACATGTTTGTGTGTGTGCGTGTGCAAAGAAGTAACAGTTCTTCTTTTACCGCATAAAGTTTTGCTATGGTGATTTCCAGTCTGAATGTGTTTTAGTTCATACACGTTCATACTATTGCTTTCACAATAATGCAAGGGGTCGCGATGCGTGACGGACGCATCAGTCACTCACAAAAACGTGACGGTTGCGTGCGCCAACTCCAATGCTTTTATTATTATTATTATTATTATTTTAACTTTGACTGGTTAATTAATTACTTTTGCCTATTTAACTTCATACATTGCCTCTATAATTTTGTTTTTAGATAACATCAAAAATAATATTCAGTAGAACAAATGTTGAACAAACAGCACAAAACTCCCCCAGCCACAAACTGTGCGGTTGAAGTAAAAATGCAGCTCAAAAACACAGCGTTACCTTTTCTTTGTCTCTCATGGATCCTTTGCCGAGAATTGACATCTTGGTGAGGGTGTCCTCCTGTAGTCTTTTTAACGAGTTCCCGCGTGGCCCCAGGAGTTTGCCCACAAAGTTAAACTGCAGAAGAGAGAAACACTGTCAGATCAATCCAAATCTGTGGATGCAGAGATGGAAAAGCAAATGCCTCATGTCAATCACGTACCGCTCCGCCGGGCTTTATGGCGGCTGAGATGAACAGTATGGGACCTTCTTTGACACGGTTTCAACAGCTTTTACAATGTCTACGTCTTGAATAAAAAAGTATTAGGCCCTTTGCATCTGCTTTTGTTATGCTGACGCAACAAACAAAATCTAATTTACAGCTCTGAACTTGAGTCAGCAGAAGCCAGGTGTGCTATAAAAATGTCCATATTTAATATTTTTGATGCATAGGAGATTGAATTAAATCAGGCCATAAATGCAGTATCCACAAAGTCAGTACTTACGCCGTAGTCTGTAATTTGGCTAGACTCTAAGACAATAAGGGAAGCGCTGTTAATCACATTCCCATCAAATCAACAACCAGCTTTAGATGTATGTCTTCAGTCTAGTAAAAGTGGTAGAAGGATAAAAAGTTTTAGGGAGCAATATATTTTGTAAAATATCTACATACAGTATATTATATTACTCGCCAGATAGAACCATGGCCAACAAGTTTGCATCAGTTTTGCTTGATTTAAAGTACAATGGACATCAGATTTACAGTTTTTGAAGCAGATTGTCCAATCACAGAGCAGAATGAGGCTCTGTAAAGGATTTGGCAGTTTATTACGTAGAATAAAGATGGTTTTAGCTCTTCTCTTTTTTTACATAACATACATCACAAACCGAAAAATAGTGTGACACACAATAATAAGTAGTCATACATAATACAATGTTTGTACCATTTTTAGAAGGCACATTTAGGAAGATTCTTATGACTAAGAACACTAAGAGCGTATATACAGGACTCCCTTGAAAAAGAGGTACTTAATCTCAATGGGACTTTCCTGGTTAAATAAAGGTTAAACAAAATAAAAACCTATCAGATACAGTCCCTATGAAAGTGACAACAACTGTAATACTTTTGAACTGTGTACTTCCAAGATTTGTCATTTTATAAATCCAATATATTTTCCCTCCAATACCGCATAATACTTGTGTCCTATCAAAAGAATGCTGCAAACAAACTTGAGTAATATTCAACTTCCTTGCATTAGTACCGGAATTATCATTCAATGAATCATTAATGCCTCTCCCAGCATTTTGGGTCATGTCCCAGAGCCTGCAGCATCTCTGTGCTTTGCTGAAATCTCAAGTTCGCTCAGTGATATTAGTTCAAAGCACACAGCGTTTCTGAATGTTTGAACATTAATAATCATGATGATCTTGTTTGAGCGAGTGCTGAACCCCCAGCACCTTTGGCGTAAAACCGTCCATCAAAGGCTTCCGGGCTCAGATGACTTTGCAAGGTCACAGCTTTTTGCCATAAAACCTACACACTAAGCACTAGTGTCCAAGGATGTGGGTGTCGGCACAAAGTCATAGGCCGACCCTATATATCAACCATAGTCGCTCTGATGTGAGCAGAGATGTACACTAAAAAGGTAACATATGCAGACTGAAGGGGGCACATATAGTTCGTTACCATTTTTGTTACCATGAAAAAAAAATGATTATTTTTTTTACCATAAATTGACCAATACATTTCTTGGTTCTATTAGAATTGGAACAGTCCTCCTAACCATTCTGTGCACATTATTAACCAATTAGATCAACAAAAAGTTACCAACCAGTTAATAAATGTATCGTATTTTGAACCTTACATAGACTTAAACATGCTCAGAATAGGTTTTATGACCATGATAATATAATAAATCTATAATGTCACCTAAATCAAATGTGTCTATTAATCAAACAAATTGAAGTCTAACAGGTCATCTGTATGAAGAAGGTCTCCAGGCGCATCCCTAGTGCTCTGTTAAGGTCAAAGTTTTTGGGATTTTCATAACTATCAATTTGTCAATATAAAAATTACCCAACTTATCAGATATAATAATAAATAATACTTTAACAGCACTGAAGACTATCTTTATATTTAATTTAGAGCCTTACATCCAATCCTAAAAGATAGATACAAACAAATAAAAGTAATGATAACAAAACATAGTTTGTGCACAGGGAACAAATTTTAATCAGGAGAAACACAGACACAAATTAGCATTAATGATTTATTCATTTGTTTGTTTGTTTATTTTCCCTAAGCCCCGGCAGCGGCACTTTGTTTGTGACGATCATTCGTTGTGTGCCGCATATACAGTAATCCCTGGGGCTGTACTGGGGTTAGCATAAGGGTGAAAGGGGCCAGCTTTGATGGGCTGCAGCAGGTAGCCTACCAGACACCATTTCCTTCCTTTAGGACTTGCTTGTCCTGTTACCTGTTTATTATACTACTATCCTGGCTATCAATTAGCTGTCCGGTGGCAGAAAAATCAAACGGTTTTGTTCTGCGCCTCACCTATGTCTTTCGCTCTTTTTGTATGAAAATGTGTGCTTATTAGAGAAGCATGCAGCAATTCCTGTGTGAGGGATTTGAGCCAGGAGCTTTAGTGATTCGCTCTAATGCAGTAACTGACTGTTGTTTTTTATCCAAGCTCGGGCCAATTCCAGCCTCTCTCTCTCTCTCTACTCTGCTTTGGGTGGTATAATTACACCCAGCGCTTATATTGGATCATGCAGCGCAATATTCAACCCAAGCCTCTAAGTAAATACCATGTCCCACTGTGTCAAATCTCGCCTGTTCCTGCAAATGGGAGTAAGTGGCCTCCTGGAATGTAACGACCTTGCATAGATCTACAAGAAAACTCACTTTTGACCGTAGTGTACGCAGTATCTTCACCAATGCCACAACTGATGCATATTATTATAAATGGTTACTGTGTGACTCCGTATAGAGCGGTAAAGAATTTTGAATATTGCAAAAGGGTTGCCAATAGTGCCGCGCATTTAAGTACAGTAAGCACTCAATTCTTGCAAACGTATCATGAAACAGAAGTAATGTTGCATGTATAAAAGCATCAACTCGTGAAAAAGTTCAAATAGCAGGGAGCACTCGTTGTTCCACTGCTGCTGAGTCAACAAAGAGCACATTTAAATTTTAAACTGGCCCAAAACCAGAACAAGAAGCAAATATGCAGCGTGATCATGTATTTTTAAGTTTAACCTTACATGTTTGAGCTGCATAACATCCAAGTTGAGTGTCAGGTCTATACTGTGACACAGTGTAGTTTTATATCACTGTCGAAACAAATCTATGAATGTATGTGTATGTGTGGTTTGTGTAAAATGACAACAGCCCTCATGTTGAAGGACTAGACAAAAGTGTTGATTTACCAAAAGCAGATTAGAAAAAACATTTTAAAAAGTCAGTGGTCAAAGTGGATGAACAGATTAACCATGCAATTTAAAACATGATAGGTAATCAGAGAAAATTGACATTTATTAGGTAAAATGTACAGCCAATGTTAATTCATTACCATGGAGACTAAAGGGAGACAAAAAGGTTAGCATATATGTGCTGATTCCAAATATTGGCCCACACATCCATCATCTCCACCTGGGTGAAACCTTGATCCGCCAGATCAGCCACTGCGTGCCTCGCTTGAAAAATGATTTGCTGTGCAGTGTAGTTGCTTAAAGTCTGGTGTTAAACAAACAAAAAGAAAAGGGTCAAAAAAGTGGACAAAACACATTACATAAAATGCATTTCAATCATGTATAACAATGTATACATACAAATAATTATGAATGAATGATTCATAAATTTTAATAGCCACATCAAATCAGTAACATCAGCAGCTTTTTACCATCTAAAAAACATTGCCAGGATCAAAAACATAGTGTCTAAAGCAGACTTGGAGATTCTTATCCATGCATTTGTCTCCAGTAGATTAGACTACTGCAACGGCCTGCTCACAGGTCTGTCCAAACAGGCTGTAAAACAGCTGCAGTACATTCAAAATGCAGCAGCTCGAGTCCTTACTAGAACCAGGAAGTACGACCACATTAGTCCAGTTCTCAGGTCTCTGCACTGGCTTCCTGTGGCTCAGAGAATAGACTTTAAAACAGCTCTGCTTGTGTACAAGTCTCTCCATGGCCTAGCACCAAAATATATTAGTGACATGTTAGTACCATACAAACCAGCCCGGACTCTGAGGAGCACAGGGACTGGACTCCTGTTAGTGCCCAGAGTCAGGACTAAACATGGGGAGGCTGCTTTTCAGATTCATGCTGCTAAAATCTGGAACAGTCTTCCTGAAGATGTGAGACAGGCCTCCTCTCTGACAATGTTTAAAACCAGGTTAAAGACAGTTCTGTTTAGCTGTGCATACAACTGAGGGATTTTATATTTTTATCTTTCCTTTTTAATGTTCTGTGATTATTTATGATTTTAATGCTTTCTTATTTTGTTCAGCACTTTGAGTTGCCTTGTGTATGAATTGTGCTATATAAATAAACTTGCCTTGCCTTGCCTTGCCTATGATTCTTTTATTAGATCCACAGTGTGGACCTCGTGCTGCAGACCTTGTCCTTGATTATTAAGCATATGATAGACACATGATGATAATGATTGGTGAAAAACTCAAAATATGAGGACGTCAGAGGGAAGCTGACAATACATCAGAATGGGTCTGTCCTGAGCCCAGCCTTTTTCTCCCTCCTCATTGACTTTATTCCAGCGTCTAAGTAGGGCTGGGCGATATGGCAAAAAAGTAAAATCTCAATTTTACTTCCAGCTTTGGACGATATCGATTGTTAATCGATTTTCATTAAAGTCACCGAAGACATACTTTGCCCTTTAAAATATATTTTGATATTTCCGCTCAATATACAAGTTTCAAAACTATTCTTAATTTGTTTGCCCAATATGTATTATAAAAGTCTTGTACAGACGATATATCTGAGTGAAGACAATTATTTTCAATGAAAAACTGTCCATCCATGAAGTGGAACCAAAAGTGCCAAGGATGATAAATGAATTTACTATCATTTTAAGGGGTCTACACGCTTTGCATATAAGTAAATGCGTCATAAATGATCAATGGCAAACATTAAATGTAACGGACACAACCAATCCCAACAGTCAGAAAGATTAGACTTCAAAGCTTTGGGTATCAGCTAAATTGTATTCTGTTAGCTGATACCTCCTCTGTTGAACCAGAATGATATGGCTCTATCATTCAGTTTGTCTTAAACTCATCCCATTGTTTAAATAGAGATCAGGCAGATTTGGTTGATTTGTCAAACTAATACTGGTAAATATCATTTACAGGACTTAATCCAGACATTTAAACATGGCGCATAGACATGATCCTTTTGAGTGTACGGCTGGCACCGTCTTTATTTCATAATCCCTACTGTTTATCACATATTAGAATCCCAGCTGACTCCCGCTGCCATAGATGCTTTGGGCTTTGGCTAATGCTGTAGTTATCACAGAGGATTAGGTGACTCACAAAACCTGCCTGGACCATCTTATTGCTATGGGTGAGGGCAACGTCGATAACCAGAGCAATGTGTAATGCATAAGGTGAATAGAACATTAAAGGACAACTAAACACCAAATCAACTTTTTTAACTCATAAACTGCATACATATGTTTCTTATAGTGCTCTCTACATGTCCTGGTTCCATGGTAGACACTAAGCACATGAGAAGCTACAGCATGAGTAGCACTCTTTTGATTGAAAATCTGTTCCCAAATGGAATGCAATATCTGTTTCTTACAGGTCAAGAAGTCCCATTATAGGTGGGTAATAGAGCAAAAGATTCCCTTCCTTAACTGTCCACACAAAGAAAAATATTGATCTGGACGTGTCCAAACTTCCATATACAGTACCATGCAGTTCAAGCTGTGTATATCTATTGGGGCGGCAGTAGCTCAGTTGGTAGAGCGTTGGCCTTTGAGCCAGAAGGTCGTGGGTTCAAACCCCGCTCAAGACTTTCACCATCGACTCCCACTGACTACTGTCGTTGTGTCCTTGGCAAGACACTTAACCTCTGGGAACACCAGCCACAGTGGGGCGGCTGCGGCTGTAAAGTGCCAAACTGCTGTTGTGTCCTTAGGCAAGACACTTCATCCCCATTGCCTAGAATGAGTCTGGTGTGTATGAATGGTTGGTGGTGGTCAGAGGGGCCGATGGCGCATACTGGTTGCCTCGCTTCTGTCAGTGTGCCCCAGGGCAGCTGTGGCTACATTAGTAGTTTATCACCACCGTGTATGGAGTGAATGAATAATGACACATGTGAAGCGTCTTTGAGTATCCAGAAAAGCGCTATATAAAACCGATGCATTATTATTATTATTATATGTTCATATAAATACAAATAGACATAGGAAAGTGAAAAATGCAGTGAAACTGTTGCCAAAATGTGTTTCAAGCAGCAAAGAAAAACCTTCATGTGGACCTTCAAGTGTAAAGGCAGAGCACTACATGTGTATGACCGATAACTTTGAGCTATAGAAGCAGCACGAGCAGAGACGGCAGTTTGAGTCAGCCAAAGCAGGGGGAAGGGTGGGCGCCCCTTAGATCTTTTCATCATGCACTGAATGTATTACTGCTGGGCTGGTGAAAGGTGTGCTCACAGAACGATTGTGCTGAGGACAGCAGGGCAGGATGAATGGATGCTCTCGGCTCACACTACTGCCCCAGTACTGGAGAAAAACCAGGGGGACTCCTTATACATTGCCAATAGCCTGCTTAGCTGCCGCCAGTACACAGGGCCAGTGTTGGGCACTTTACTAAGTTATTGAGTAATTAACTGAGTTACTCCACTATAAAAGTAACTAGTTACCAGTAAAAATAACTATTGTGTTACTTTTTCGTTTCGTTCTGGAACAAAATGAACATAATTTTGGTACTCAACGGGCACATTTTTACCTTTAACCTCCGTGAGTTTGAAATAGTGCCGATATTTCCATTTGGAAAAGGCTGCTGGAGTCCTCCTCACTCTCCATCTCTCTCTGTGTGCTGTAACACCAACACCAACACCTGCCACTGTGAATGCGGAAACACCAGTGATGTGCGGTGAAGTTGGTGATTGGTGAGGCACTGACTTCACCCCAATCAGGGGCCGTATTCCTAAAGATTCTTAGTGCTAAAAGTTGCTCCTAGTGGCCAAATTCTAAGAAATGTTCTTAGAATCTTGACCAACTCTTAGAATTTCCCCTAAAAGTGACGAGTAGCTCCTAGTTAAGATAAAAGCTATTCCTAAAGAATCCTAGCTCTTAAGAGTGCTCCTAAGGGGAGATCCCTTAAGAGTTGAGAGGTGGACTTTTAGCGACTTAAAAGTTCCCTAAGAGCTCAAAATGGTGGACGGTGGAGACAGGAGAAATATTCTATACACTGGATGACAGTGAATCAGTGAAACGCTACAGATTGAGTCGAGCAGGAATTATGCTTCTGTAATATTTAAAAGTCAATCATGTGACCAGCTTCTTATAGGCTGGTCAGCAATAACAACTCATCCATTTTACCCTTGTTACACAAAAGTAGGTAGAAATGGTGAAAGTTGAAAGAGAGAAAATAACCAGCATGGTAATAATAAAAGCAAGTAAATGTAACTATTATTGCGTTAATACTGTACAAGTGGGCCTACATTTTCACACATTCAGTACGAATGAATGAATACTTTATTTTGAGCCATGGCAAACAAGAAAAAAGGACAAAAACAAACAAAACAACAACAGAATAGAAGTACAAATACACAGTTTTGTTTTATTAACAACAATCCAGCTCAAAAAGGAGTGAGAGAGGTTAAGACTTTTAAACTCCCTTGTACTTGATTTGTACATTGTATGTATAATATGTTTGTATTAATATTGTTTCCTTAATGCCTTATACGTCTGTCAGTATCACAGCCTTTACTAATCCTAACGTTATCACTATCATCATTTATCCATATAATATTTATAATAATAATTTTCTTTTTCATGTATATTATATATAGAGTAATATTTAAATTGTATGTATATATACATAAATATATATATATATATATATATATATATATATATAATATAAAATTATAAGTGCTCATGATATATACGTACTATGTATTTGTTAGAAATTGGTGCTGAGCAAGCTCTGATGATGTGGTGTAAAAGTCTATCTTACTATTCACAGTATTTATGCACCATTGATATATCTGACTTTATAGCGTTTGGTTATTATTTACAATAACACAGTATTCCTAAGATTAGATTCCATGATTGAGTTTGTCCATTTTAGGGCCCTTATTTTGCCCATTATCATCAAAAATATGTTTTTACTAACTTTTAAGATCAACCAATCACAGCGTCTGAAATGATGACTCATACCTAGCAACGGGGTCGGCCACGCCTCCTCACTAAGATAAAAGTTGTTGTCAATTCCTTGCTCAAAGTTCTCTAAGAGTGTTCTGGAATAACTTTTAAGCTAAGACTCCTAGCTAGGAGTTTTTAGGGTAAGATAGGAGCTCTCTGAGAGGACTCTTAGAATCTTTAGGAATATGGCCCCAGATGTACATATATATCATATAAATAAACAGGACCTACAGAGCGGCTTATTCACAAATTTGTTTGGCTACAGCAGAATATGTTTCATGCCTGAATTGTTTGCTTACAAAACACAAAAGTATGAAAAAGCACATTTAAGTGTGTTATGGGCCTTAACTTACAGCGCATACCACTTCAGTTCAGACCAGCTTCATGTTTAAAGCTGCACTAACTGACTTTGAGAAATGTTCGAATGTGAGCGCTGGTCTCGCTCTTTCTGCTCCCCTCCCCGCACCCACGGAGCCTACGCCCCCCACTACCCTCCTCCCCCTCAGCCTGTGCTCACATGCTAATTGTATACGGAGCTCACGTCTCACAATATGGATCGCACATTTGAACGTGGATGGCGTGACCATAAAATGATAGAACCTGGAAGCGCGGAGGAACGAGACAGTCTTTTGGATGGCTGTTTCGCTGTGTAAGCAGTAACAAAGACACGGGAAGTTTCAGATTAGCCTCCGCCGCTTGTTTACCTCAGCTTGTTGTGCTAACGAGAGACCTGTGGCTTTTCTCAAGAAAGCAGGGGCCAGTGGTCCGCTGTGATAGGTCACAATCTGGACCCGAAACACATTCTCTTCCTTGTTTCACAAAAACTCGATCTAAAATTAAATGACACACCAGCACAAATCTGCGCTACTTTTTCTTCAAAAGGACATATTCCCGCGCACTGCATGGATATGGATTGAATTTTTGTAATGAACACTAAAATAAAGTCAGGTAATGCAGCTTTAAGTCCAGATAATAGTTTGAGCGTAGACATGTAATCCTCCATTTGGAAATAACTCCAATGAATTTTAAAAAGTAAAACAAAACAGGTGTCTCCTCCATAAACTCTTGTGTTTCGCTAGCTGCAGCCAAATCTCCGGTGCATCCAATTTCTAAAACCAACCTTCTCACCCTTCACCTCTCTTTCTTATCATTCCTATTGTCATTGGAACATTACCCTAAGTGCATTTTAAATTATCTTATGTTAGCCAAACCTGTTGCTGCCCTTAGCAGATGAAGAACAAGAAAGGAGCTTTTGAGCGCGATTAAAGCTGCACTAATTTACTTTGAGAAATTTTTGAATGCACGCCCTCCCCGTTCTCACCTCCCCGTTCTCCCCCCCCTATCGAGCCCACCACAAGACCTACTTCACGACTCCCACTGATGACTGCTGGTGTTGTGTCCTTGGGCAAGACAGTCAACCCCACTCTGCCTGAAGCGCCCGCTGAAAGATCAAGACTCCTGTGGACTCACCACCTACAGGAGGATCAGTGAGTGGCTGGTGCTCTGTGTACTGGGTGCAGCTCTGACTGCCACCCCCGACCCAGAAATGGATTAAGGGGAAGGAAATGGATGGATGGATGGATCAGTCAATCATTGCTGAGAGGTTATCTCATCCTCCCTTCATTGTGCAGGGTGTCGGCAATGATAACAGCTTTGTAGTTACAGTCAAAGTAATAAGTTAGATTACTAGTTTCTGAAAAAAGAAACGGGGTTAGTAACGCCGTTTATTTCAACGCTGTTATTCCCATCACTGAGAATAACTGGGAATTGGGCAGCACGGTGGCTGAGTGGTTAGCGCTCTCGAACCTCAGCAAGAAGGTTCTGAGTTCGAATCTTTCTGAGTGGAGTTTACATGTTCTCCCCGTGTCTGCGTAGGTTTCCTCCGGGTACTCTGGTTTCCCCTACAACTAAAAACATGTGAATGAGTGTATGTTTGTGAGTGCGAATGTGGGACAACGGATGCAAATTAGCCCATAGCTACAATCCGGAGTGATGTGTTCATTAACATGTACTGTCCCAACCAAATAAACAATAAATAATAAATACTGCACAGGGCCCCACGTACACTATGGGGCGGATGCAAAATAGTGGGTGCAATTGTTGTTGTTTATTTCTGCATGAATCAATTTCAGTTAAGGGGTACTAATCACTTTGCAAACAACCCTTGATAAATAAACACCTATGTGTACTAATGAGCCGTACATAAAAGGGGCTTGAGGGGCTTTACAATAAAGCTCACCCACAGACAAAACCATACATTTGTTTGACATGTATAACAAAAAGTAGGTAGCATTTAAATCTTTACACCGGTCAGGGGATAATGTTTCATGAAAACTCTGATCTCTGTTCTGGACCTGGTTCCGTAACAAAAACTCTACCTGAAAGGTGTATGCTCAGTAAAAAGTGTATGCTCAGTAAAAAAAGTAAAGAAGATGGTTTCCAACCTGGCATCCGCCGAAAAACATACTAATCAATCAGACCTCTTAGCACCCTGATGGGTCCTATTCGAAGGAATAGGAGTCAAAACCCACTGATTGGTAGATGTCGCTTTAAACTCTGGAAAACATCAGACAATTGGAAATAACTAGGTTTTTGAAAATACAGTATATCTTAATCAGTCTACAGTACCATGCCTTCTCCTGCTGTTCTGAACAAAAAGAACCACAAAAAAACCATTGGATTGGACAAATCATAATATATCGTGGACAAATATATGAGAAATATATCAATAATTGCAGCATCGCCATATTGTAATAATATTGTTATGTGACCCAGGTGCCTATGTGGCGGCCAAGCTCCCACCTTTCCTTTCAAAGTAATTTATCATTTTAAATGATGATTTTGAAAAGAAATATGTTTTGTGGAAATAATAATACAATAATAATAAAATAAAAGTAATAATAATAATAATAAAAGTAATTACCAGTAAGTGCCATTCTGGTACATTATAGGATAATTATTTAATTTTTTTATTGTCACAAAATATCTGCTTGATACTATGGTTCTCAACAGCTTTCAAAATCTGCTAAAACCCAATATAAATCAAAACCAGTGAAGGGATTGAAAATAGCTCAAATCACAGCAAACTTGGGTCCAAATGTGCAAACTGTTATCACAGTATGTAATTACAATGCAACTTTGTAATAGTTTAAAGCTCAATGAAGTGGAAACAATATCAAAAAAGATTGATTCTCTAGAGTAGGTCATCTCTGAATGGTTCTGCATCACGCACAGTTTATGAATCTGTAAAAATTATTATTTGTTGAATAATATGAATAATGGATTGGATGCTTATTTGAAGATAATGCAATTCTTTTTATTTATCATACCTGTTGTTTTAGATTTTTTTCATAAGAGGAAAAAATACTATCTTGCAATAAAATGAAAATAAAAATCTTGAAAAATGCAGCTGATGTTTTGCTGCTCGCCCCTTCTATACTAGCCTGGCCTTAGGCATCCGTACACTCCGCTAAATCATCATTTCAACTACATTACAATCGGTTGAATTCCATCCGACCAATCAGCGAGCGTGGGAGGCGGGTGTTGTAGTTAGTTGTGGGTGACGTCTAGAGTTTGAGCCGAACGGGCAGGTTGTAGTTTGGCAATGGCGAAGAATGCGATAGTAAAGCAATCCGGTCTGGTTCTATCAAGAAATTGATAGAATCAAATTGATTGATTGATTTTTTTAACACCATGTGATACAGATTCCAAAACATAAATTACTATGTACAACGTAGTAGTGCAATATATTGGCTAGGCTAAATGCTAAATGCTAATGATTCACAGGGACTCAGATCCAATCGTTTCAATCTGCAAAAGGAGTTAAACCCTCCCACCTGTTAACGGAGCTCAATGGAGCACCTCCAGACCTTAGTACGAAATGTAATTTGTAGTATGATGTGGTACGACCAGGCTACTTCCATACAGCTCTAAATAAATAAAAACTTGTGATGACCACTGGGCCAAGGTGTAAGTTTAGCTGTATTCCTTTTTTCCAAAGGTGAAATAATAGTGATGGAAAAGGTAGTTGGAAAAAATTGAAAGCCAAACTATATTGGCGTTACTCTGTCTGAGAAATGTCAGTGGCTCCAAAGTGAGCATGTGATATCTAAATAATTGCTTTAGCGTTGGGCAAACATAAAAAGGTGAAAAGAAGACTTTGATTTCTCTACAGTGATATTGCGGAACACATTTATACCATTACTCGTGCCAATAGCGGAGCAAGTCCAGGCATTCATCAGTGCTGGGTAGGAGCGCTTTATCACAGAGAGTCACTAGGCTGGAACCTGCTGCTGCGTGTCCTTGCTCGGCACATTTTGATAAAAAGCTATGTTTGCTGTGGATGGATTCAAGCTCACCACGTGTGCTTCTAAATGGCTATTGAGAAAATAGCCGTCCCACTTCAATGCCAGAAGCCAAAAGGTGATGCTGGAGGCTCACAAGAAAAACCAATTCAAGTCAGACCGATCACTCTTGCCATTGCTACCTGTCAGATGGAACAAATTGAATTTGTCTTCCTCTGGTGGCTTGTTGAGGCTCTAAACAGCGTATTAGTGGCTCTACTTATCAAATCTGTCAGAGTAAATCTGTTGAGCCAGGAACCTGCATGACTTCGCAGGATCAACGCTCAGGTGACACTGCATACAGAAACACATTCATTGCATTCTGCGCTCTGAACTCAGCCCAGGGAATGTCGATAACAGTAGACTACAAAGGCTTCACCAATTAGCAACTAGATTGAATTTCAAGGCTATGTAAGTGACACTACTCGATTACAATGTATCCTAATTATGTGTTGACTGCTATTTACTGTATGCCGTGTTTTAATACACGATTAACGTTGATTTTTTTCTATTATATGAACTACATAGCTTTGCATCATTAGAAGAAAGATAATGACCCAACTTCCCTAAAGTTACAATGAAGCAGAGACTTCAAATGTAAAAATATGTAACAATGAGCCACGAGTTACATGAGATGAGATATCTCATATCTCATGCATATAATCATGACGAACACGTGGAAATAGTGCAGGTTTTCTGGGCTGTTTTAATGAGGTTTGCATATATAGAGGTTCGTTGTGCTATCTGCCAGTTCAGGCTCCACGCTTGGACCAACTCTACAATATGCACAAGTGTTGCCCAGAGTTGCTAAAACTGCTGATATGTGTGGAGGGAATGTGGTTTCTCATAGAGGAAGAGTCAAATGACATATAACTACTTTGAGTCATTTTCTTGCATCTGTCTATATTCCATTTGATAGTGAGTGCTCTGAAAGATCATCAAATAAAATGCATTATTATATTTTCATGCTTATTGGATATTGTTTATTTCCCACTAGGACATGGCTCCTAATCCAAAAGGTGACCCTGGTGATTTTCACACATACCTTGATGAAACATTAGTGACAATCTATTACTCTGCATTGCAGTCATGATCGAAAGCTTGAAAAATAACAGTGTAGTCCACAGTGTTGGGAATAACTGTGTTGCTAACAGCATTATTTCTGGTCCGTAAAAGGTAATCTATTAGTTGCTTTTGCCTCTGGTGTAGTCATTACTTTGATCGCTGCAGTGATCAATCAGACACGTGTCATGTTTTCTTGTTAAATAAACTAATAAATACTGCTGATGAATCAGACGCAGTAGACAGTGGCCAAACTACTTTCTTCTAGCAACATAGAATGAGAGTAAAGCAGAGTGCCTTTTTGCCTTTTTGCACAGACCTCGCCACGGCTCGGTCTTTACATTAAGGCCGCGGTCTGATATTTCTCCATACAGACCTCGCGCTCGGTAAATAAGCCGTTATTATTGTACATAATATCCGGAATTTAACATGTTTGCACACTTCTTTCTTAGCACAATTTTTGTCTTCTTCTTCTTGAGTGATTCTATCCATGCCAGATGTGACATGTAAATTTCTCCTGTGTGAGATCAACAAAGTCTTATCTATCCGTCACATGCGCAGCCTAAAGACCGGTTAAAGTGTGCCAGGGCCCGCTTCGCAGTTTGATCCGGGCTTTAGGTGCCATCTGACCGCGGCATTCGTGCCAAAACTGCGGCCAGGGCCCGCTTCCCAGCGCAGAAGAGGGGTGTCAGTGTCGCGGGTGGTGGGGAGTGGGGGATTAGGTGTGGTGAGGACTTGATATTGTGCGTCACGATACGTCTTCCTGTGACACGCATTTTCACACACTCTCCCTGCACTTTTGTATTCTCCGCTTTTGTTAAACTTTTCATATAAGCCCCGGACCGTGCTCGAGGGGTGCAAGGGAGTGTCTCTATGCAGGGCCAAAGAAAAGCGTTTCCTACGGGTATAGCTCTCTTCTGTCCTGACCCTCGCTCTCAGTGTGGTGCTATTGCAATAACACTTCAAACATTCAAAAATCAGTCTTTATTTAATCACCAGAACACACACACACACACTTCATTCATGTGTGTGTGTGTGGTCGAGTGGCGCTGGGGAGTGTCGCTCCAGAGCCAAAGAAAAGCGTTTCCTATGGGTATAGCTCTCTTCTGTCCTGACCGTTATTATCAGGGGTGCACATAAGTGGTACGCAGGTACGCATGCGCGGCAAATATCAGAAATGCGTACTATCACTTGAGTTAGTTAGCGCATTCGCGTATTTCACATAGACCAGTCCTTCTCAAATAGTGTGCCGCTCCTCCCTGGGGGGGCGCGGTGCCTTAACATCCTCCGTTCTGACCCCGGGAGAAACTGTGGCCGCTTTGACAGTTCCGCGAACGCGCGTGGTCGTTCATGTATTGAGCGCGGACCATAGACGAGCCTACAGAACCATACACACGCGATCAGGACCGTCCCCAGGTTGTTGCACGTGCGTGTCTTGCCTGTCTCCCCCGTCTCTCCCCCATGCCTCTCCCAAGTCTCCCCACGAAGCGCAGCGTAGCTAAATATAAGCTCAGCTACCTAAATTTTCGCTTGCAGTGAAAATGCATGTTATTTGTGAACCAAAGTAAAATGTTGTGAGCAAATCCAACAGAACAAACCAAAACAGTCTTGTTTTTTTATTTTGCTTACTTAAGAAAGAGCCCTGTGAGTCATTATTTGACTTTTTGGGGCGAGAGTGGATTTTTTAAATAATGTAGTTATTGCCACTTTATTGCCAAACTCTTTTTGACTTATCGTATTGAGAAACATGTGTTACTCTCACATTATTTTTGGTTGTTTTATTACCTTTCTTGTGTGGCAATTGTATATTCTTTTTATTATTCTACTGAAGGATTATAATAATTCACTGCATTTTTATTGACAAATGTCAGCTCTCAAATTCTTTTGAAATAATGTTTCTATCTGCTACAGAGGCCGAGATATCAAACATTCTAGACGTTGAATTTCAGGAAAACCTCAGGTTTTTGAGGGTGGTTCTGAAGTCGGCCATAGGTTTTACAGGTCTGTCTTATCAGGTGGGTCAGGCCTTAATGGGTTATTTGACTTGGATTGAGAGGATTATCTGAGTTGATCTAAACTTAAGCATTAAAAAGAAGTAAGTATAAAATCTCGATTGAGAACCCCGCAACAAATGGAGTGAGTGCCAAACACCATGTCCTGGTACTCATCTGAGTACCTCACTGAAAAAGTTATGTGCACCACTGGTTATTATTATATATCCATGGTCCTGACCCTCGCTCTCAGTGTGGTGCTATTGCAATAACACTTCAGACATTCAAGAATCAGTCTTTATTTAATCACCAGAACACACACAAACACACACACACACACTTGTAACCTCCCTGTCTGCGGTCGCTCCGCTCGTACTAAACACTTTTCATTCTTTCATTCTCATTCATTAATTTCTCAGGGCTCATACGCTCGTTGCTAAAGAGTGTGTTTGTCTGTGTGTGCACTCGTGTCCGCAGCGCGCACACACACACAAACACACACGTGTGCATTCACACGTTGCCCACTGAACTGCTGCACTTTGCATCAGAGCAAATTTGGACAAGTGTGAGATTTCCCTAAACAATGCGATCCGTACTGAGCTGTTAGCTGTTAGCTACAGTAGCAGAATGTAAACAGGAAAAGAAGCGGATCTCAACCAGGGCAACAAGGTAGTCTCTGGTGTTAGTATTAGCGCCACCAGCTGGACCGAGTGTTGAACTACAGCACAATTTCCCTGGCACGGTTCAGACAATACGTTCATGTGACCGCGGGCCGTTTTCACACCCCTGTGGCAACGATCCGGGCCACTTCGTCTAGTTCTTTCTTCTTACTTCTTTCTCCCTGTTCCCTTTGGCCCAGATATAACTGGTGCCTGGATGTGTAGAGTGACCCTAGCCCTTTCACGCCGGCCGGCCTGAGGCACTCCCACGGGGAACACCCTGTCATGTCCAAGCGATGTACTCACTGTCACTGAAAAGTGTAACGCAGTGTTGCCCACAGGTGTCGACAGAGGTACTGCTAAAAGAGGTTCAACCCATTCAATGACGAATGTGATGCAACTTCTATTTGCATGTCTATGAATTACTGAATATTGTGTCATATGTTGGTGTTTGCTGTATGTATTGTAACATATTAACCAACCATGTGTTCAGTTACTTAAAACTTTGGATGACTTGTGCCTCAAAACATCTATTTAGAATGTATTGAACAAACTCCATCCTGTGAATGGTTCCATACAGTATTCATTGGCCAATTAATATAGCCCTGCATTAAAGCAAAATTGCTCAAGGTCATTCAAAAAGCTATCTCTATATGCTTATATTATACTTACACTAACCTAAAACATTGTTAAAAAGAGAAAAGTGAGCCCCCAATAATGAGGTAGCCCAGTTCTGTCAGACAGCACTCACCTACATGTTACAACTTAAAGCATCAACAAAATATGTCAAGTGGCTGTTGAGAAAAAATGCAGTCACTGTAGTTAGCTTCATTATCTATAAATAACAGACATTGTGGAACTGTGTGCGAGTCTAACAGCAGTCCCTGGTGGTGTCATGGGTTTCACTTACTTTAGGAAACTGCTTGACGGGTATTAAAACTTTCTGTCCTAGTTTCATGTTCTTGTTGATGACGACGTCGATGAACCTGTCTTTCTCCTCCTCCTTTCCCTCATCTTTCTGGATTTTTTCGATTTCTGTAAAAAGAAATGCAGATGTCAATGTTTTAAAAGGGCAATAACTAGCAGTAATTATGTATTGTATCATAAGCATGCTGTATGTAAAAACCATATTTGAATTTCATTGTTTCAATATTATTGAAATATTTATTTTGACCAATAAATGCTTGTAATTGGATTATATAAAACCTTTATCTTATATTACATTAAATCATTAATTATTTATAAAATATTCAATTATAAAAGAATTAAATATTATATTATAAAATGTTGTATGTAAATAATTTGATTATCTACCTATTATATACAATAATTTAAGTCATTAATATATATTAATATGATTAATCATATTATTGACTTATCATAACCCATTTTTGCCAATTTTTTATTCACAAATTTTTACTTCTACCCCCGCTAAGTTAGTTAGTTTGTTGGAAAGTTCTCTGTGTTGTACATACATGCAGAGACCACTGTATGTATGTGTAACTGTTTGAATGCATACATATTATCTCCGGAGAAAAAAAAAGGAAATTTCTCCCCAAACACAGCAATATCAACATTTTAAACACATGACTAAAACCTTATCCGTACCTTACATAATTAAGGAATATAAAAAAAACAAAAGCATGTGTGAGAAGCCTGCAGCTGTTTATTATATATCACACGCTCCATCGGCCCCAGAGGCAGCTCTACCCGGAGGTTACACTTCAGTTTGCTTGAAATTAACCAATTAGAGCAGAAATACTTAAATAATCTCCAAAATTAAACCAATAAGCGATAATGATAAATTGTATTGTAACTCATGATGAGGAGAGGGGGGCGTTATCTGTCCTGACATTTACCAGAGAAAATGTGATCGTCCCACTCAATATTAACCATAACCAGGACAGATTTAGTGCCAAGCCCTGGTGTACTGCCAACTGTATTATGAAAATGCAATTATAACTTATAATTTTTACTTTTAAACTTAAAGATCCACAACAAAACTTAAAGATCCACAACAAAACTTACAAAAATATGAATAAATAAAAAATGCTCATTAAAATTCTGTAATGACACATTTTTACGATGCCCAAAAAAGTAAAAATGTTAGCTGTCAACTATTCAAAGAACACATTGGGTGAAAATGTTCCATTCCATCTTTTTTTGTGAAATGAAATGTCAGAACATTCTAACAGTCCTAAATTTGACTTCATTTTACAAAAAGTAGATTCCCTAAAAGAAGGTTAGGTAGATTTGGAAGTTTACAAAATTAAATAATTCAACACTGGAGTCGTAATTGATTATGTGTTTGCGCTATAAACATCCAATAAATATTTGGTGAAGAATGAAATAAAATAGAACTTATTTACTCTCAATAATAATACGGACGCTGTTTTTGGTCTAAAAAGAGTATGTTGTATAAATAGAGATGCACCACTTTTTCAATATCTGATAATACCCGGTTTAGGGTTAAAAATACAGTCAAAAAAGCCAGAGCTTGTCCAAAACTGCCCTCGATTCTCATTGGCGTATCATCAGAAGATGTCCATCACACAGAAAATCACATGGAATTGTATCCAAAGCAAGAGCTCTGCGTCCAGATTTCTGTGTCCCATTATGAGGCCTCACTATCAGCTTTTTCCTGCAGTTTTCTCCTCTGTCCTGAGCCTGTGCACTGTTGCATGTTCATCAGCTGAGAGAATGTGGAAACTATTCAAATGCCTGTATCAAATGTAGTGTCTGTGGTGCATGTATAGTGTCCTGATCGGGGCCTTCAGTATATGATCCCTTACGTATCATTTTCATCTCCACGATAACGCTTTTCTTTGTGCTGTGTATGAAGTGATGAAGTTGGATTTGCTATTCGTCAAGCAGCTTCTCGACTTGAATCAAACGCAAATCTCAAGCAAACAGGTGTCATCCAGTAGCTCATTTTACCAAGATATAACTTTTCTCCACACACTATTTTTTTTCTTTCACTATTTTTTTTCTTTCATGAACAAAAGATAGAAACACAGTGGACCCCATGTCGAGCCAAAAAACTTGTGCTGCGCTGCTGGCTTCTTTTGGGGGAGACAGACTTTGATATATTTGGAGATGTAACCTTGAACGTTTAATCAGATGGATAACATCTGTGTTTTGGTGCCAGGAAAATGGTTTTGCAGAGAGGGCAGCAGGGAGGGCAGCGAGAGGTGCCGCACAGCCACCACAAAGACTTCAGGCTAAAAGCTCGACAGGGAAAAGGTGAGGCATCAGGCCAACTCTATTACACAAGCTCTGGTGGGAGCACAATCATTTTGGCAAATAAAAATGAACATCTAAACAGAAACATGCCATTTTGATGTGTATAACATGAGCATACAAATCTACCAGATTTAAATCTAGTAGGTACAAGTTAATAATAAAAAAAAATATTACTGTTCTGTTAATGGACCTTGTGTTTCATCAAAGGTTCTGTAGATTGCTGTTAAATACTTTTTATAATATATTTCTTGTTGTCTATGTATTTGTAACATTTATGTATGATTATTATTTCCATTTATTTCAATAAGAACCAAAACCTTTCAATTCAAATTCATGGTTGTCCTTTCAGACTGGGATGTATCATGTAGATATGCTTGCAAACTAATCGAAGCCTTTGATGGGAGTTTAAACTGGGATATAAAAGTTGTCGGCAAACTGCGATATCTGTAAGCTTTGGTTTATCCTCAGGGGGCAAAGAGAGCACACGCTCAGAAGAAAATACTCAATCAATATTAATGCATCGCCTAGCAACATGCCAAGATGGAGCCTTTCTTTTACACCAGACAGCTCTTTCTGGAAATTCAGTATATATTTTTTTCACTTTGTGCAAACCTTTTTAAAATGAAGACAAAAGTTAAAAGTAAATAAAAGTTACCAGATAAACTCATCTGAGGAGATGTTTTTTAATAACTTTATCATAACATGCAATAATGTGATCCATAAGAATACAAGACATTTGCAATTTGGTCCAAATACCTCAGAAAAATTAAATATGATTTATGTTATGAATAATTTGTTTGTAAGAAGAGTTCTATAAAACATCAACAAAACGTTTTAAATGAGGCCCAGAAATCTATAGCAGACTTTCACACAGCGGATATGTTAGAGGCAGCTTAGTGATTACAGTTTTCCCATTTGAAATGAATAAACCCGGGTACATTAGTTGGGATTATGCTTTGGCTGAGTTTAGGGATTCAGGTTTGGAAGAGCTCTTTGGTCATTAAGGATCAGGTCCAGAAATGGCCTACCAATCATTCAGATTCTACTAACACACCAAATACATTTACTCTGTAACAACATAGTGAGATCAAAGGAAGGTTTCTCACCCATCCTCTGTACTTCTTAGCAGGTTTTCCTGTTAAGAAGTACAGATGATGGGTGAGAAACCTTCCTTTGCTCTGACTAATCCCTGTACGACTGAGAGCTTACACAAACTTATCATAGTGAGATTTTACTCACATCCAAATTATAAAAATACATTGCCATTGTCAGACTATAGCCCGAGTGTGATGTACAAATACAAAATAAAATATTGATACATTTATTTTGTTTTTTAAGACTTAAAATAGATTTAAAAATGGACGCATGGATGAATATGTGTGTGTGTGCCTGTGTGTGCCCTGCTCTGACCGGCTTGTGCGCGGTCTGATCGGGAATGAAAAGCATCCTCAAAGCGCTGATGCAGTGCAGGGTTGTGGTTCGTCTTCAGTGATTTGAGTTTGCGAGTCCTGACAGACACTGGGCTCGGGGCTCTGTCCCTCCACACTCTCCTGCTCTCTGCTCCCCTGAGCCCGTTCTTTTCCTTGCCGGACCGGTACGAACCAGGGGTTGGGGACTAGTGCAATAGGGTACCACAGCACAGTGCTAGTATAAGCCGACATATAAAGTACACGTATGTTGCTGTTATTTACATACATTTCTTGACTAATATAAAAAAATGAATTGTTAGTGACAAACCTAAAGGCCAATGTTATTTATATTCCACTGTTTCAGGATTATATTTGTTCAGTAGTTATCTAAAAAGCCTGCTCATGAATATCATGAGAGTGAATAGAAGCGTTCGAAGTTGTGAGAAATTATGAAGAGCATGATGAGCGTTGAGTAAGGTTAGATATTTGTTCAATATAAGTTTGGTCATATCTGTCAATGTTTTTTTTTTAAAGAAAGTATATTTTAGAAAGAAGTATTATGTCTTGAATATATTTGATATATATATATATATATATATATATATATAGCAATAATAAATAAATAAATATAATGACAATTTCACTTTCTTTCAATTTGTGCACAGCTTGAGTCCCGCACCTGCAGATAACAGTTTAGAGGGCTACATGCTGTGTTAGAGTAAATGATTGAATTGAAAATTGGAAGCCGTTTTTCTCCCGCTTCAGCAAGCGTAGGAGCCAATAAACAGATATCTGAGGTAAATGACAGCGCTGCAGTTTACAGGCGGTTTTGTGCAGTGTCTGTATGCCACTGATGCACTCCTCTTATTCTGTTGTTTTGCAATTATGGGTCAGAAGTAGAAGCAGAATGTTGTGTCATTAGTTTCATTTTCCAATTCCTGCTCCCTATAACAATCTTATTAAGAATAAATCAAAGACATACCAGACGTTTAACATCGTCCACTAAAATAGAAAACATTTTGAGCAGGAAACAAAGCAATAGGTTGTAACATCTGAAAGACATCCTTCTACTTCTAGCTGGTACTTGTTTTGCTTTGAAATGGCACAGCTGAAATACTAATTTTGCCATTTTTATTAAGATAAATTCATACGCATCAAGCTCAAACACAAGCAATCTAAAAAATAATGTTCAAATGGAATCTTTTGTAGTTGTCTTAGTACCCTGTGGTGGAGCATTTACACGTGCCTGAGTGTGATTCTTGGGGCAGTGCCAGAAATACTTTTGGCCTACACACTCTTCATGTGATCTTTCCCCCACACCTTTAGCATGAACTATGACAGAGAGGCTGTGACCCCTGACAGAGGAACGCACACACAGAGAACTCCACAGCTTTGCAATTGGGCAGAAATCTCAATTTTCGGCACGACTCCTCCATTGCCTTGACAAGGTCAGCCTGGCAGCAGGAATTCGTCTCGCCCCATAATCTGGAGATTACATTCTCAGCGGCCGACGAGTCCCTCCTCCTCTCTCGTCTTCCCTCTCTGCCTCTGTGGCTGCCAGACTGGCACTCTGCTGTGAACTAACGAGCCAAGACCCACGGACCCTGTACAGCTAATGTCCATGGATTAACACAGAGAACCCCTCCAGTGATGCCTCTTTCATTTGACTATCCAGCTCTGCCAAGCATCAGAAACAAATCCAGTCACTTACACACAACCCCCCTACTCCAGGAGACACAAGAGCCTCCAGTGCAGTTGTGCTCGATAAAAGCATCTAGCTTCTAAGGGCATGCTCTCAAAGTATAGGTTTTCCATAATGTGAAACCTTGTAACTTTTTTCCTTAAATAAACTTAAAACAATTTGGTCAGATTGCTTTCATTTCACTGAAAAACTCGCACTGCTGAAGTTACTTTTAATTTTATTGTACATAATATATCTTACACTTTTAAACATGTTAATTTCCACTTTTGGCCAGATTATTACATACAGTGTTGTTAGATCATTGATTTTATTTCTAATTTCGATATGACTTTTATAGCCAGGTGAAGAATAGTTTTTTTTGGTGTTGAGAATGCTGACTTGCTTGTGCAGTTTGGCTGTGGAAGGTTTTGATGTTTGACAATTCAATTAAAGGCCTTCATATGCGACACACTTACGCCAAAATCTTTCCAAACTCTTATCTTTTAGTATGTCAGTGACCAGTAATACTAAAAAAATTTCAAGTGTCATCTCTCAATGTGGGAGGTGTAAATAATCCAGTAAAGCAAGTTTAAATTTTAAATTATCTTCATAATTTTCTTCTGCATCCAACATATTCAAGGGTGTATCAATTCTTGCACGTCATCATTTGCATTTTAAGGAATTGGTGTTAGTTGGTGTTTTTTTATTGAACAAAGAAAGCACAATTTTGTCTTTGATATCTTTGTATGCACCATTACCACCCAGCTAACATCTTTCAGCACTGGTAGTCCTGATCAAGCCGAGCAAAAACAATCTGGAGATGGGTTCCTGGTCACTGCATTGACCATTGCTCTAAACTGGTTGCCCTGGTGGCAGTAAAGAATCAGTCAAATGCAGAAGACAGATTTCCCCATATGACATGTTTGTAGTTGTATGGAGGCAAAGTATGGGATAGTTCATACTTTTTCAAGGCAGTGTATAGAATAAATATGCTAAAATAAGAAATCCCATGTTGTTTACTGGTTAAAAAGAGCTTTTACTACGATTTGATGTACAAGAACAGAGCTCTGTAGTGCAGAATCATGGTCTCTGCTGAGATGTCATATTGAGAGTGAAAGTATGAAAACCCTGGATAAGAACATTAACGTTCCGAGAAGATACCCTTGGGTGACGGGGTTGTTCAAAGTGCATGCTCCCTGCTTTTTAAGGCTATTAACTTATTTTACTTTCTCACTCTTCCGCTAAGTGCTGAAGGCTTCTTACCTTGCACGTCTCAGCCTTGTTTTCTTATCATTAGGTTGGTAACAGACAGTTAATCTTGGCACATATTTAAACAGAGATTGTCGGAAGGTTTCAGAGGAATCAGAGGAATCAGTTTGACAAATTGAACCGTAAAATTACGACAGCTGCAAAAGGTACGTAGAGTGGAATCAGAGACAGAGTGGTAGAGAACTTTGAGAATTGTTTGTAATAAACTATAACCTAAAATGCATAAGCAAAAATAAAAATATCGTTTTTATCACAGTAGAATAACAATAAACCTGAACCCAAGAGCTAAACCCTGCTCGTCTGATGATAACGATGGAAGCAAAAACCATTAACACGGCATCAGTCGGCTTATTAAAACTCAGACAGGTTAACCTGGATATGCAATGTGAATTCAAGCCTTTTTAGACATACAGTAGGTCCCATTCCGTTTTGTCGTCTTCATTCACGCTTCTCGGGAATCACGCAGCTGCGTGAAAAATAGTACATCTTATCGCCACAAGGTGGCAGGCTAAGTCCGCTTTAGCTCTGCCAGCGACTTAGACGCTCAGGTATAAGACTGCGTGCAAACCTGTCTAACCCAGAGGTGCTATGTTGGCCAAATGGATAACATTAGAGACTGGGACCTGGAGAACCCAGGTTCGATTCTTGTCTGAAGCACATCTTTTGGTTGCTTGTGGCAAAATTGTTTTTTCATTAAACAATTATTATATAACATCTTGTCTTTAATGTCTGAAAAAATCGAGGTGAAAGGTTGAGGTTTCTATCGAGGTTTCTATTGAATGCTATTTCTTTCTTTATAATCTTTATCTTTATAATACGAATTGCATTAACGTATATATTTAAAATAATTATGTATTGTCTATAGAATTCTATTCTAAAAAAAGGTCTTGTTATGACTCTCAAATCATTAATGACAAAACAAAGACTAAAACGAGGATTTATATAGGGATGGCTTTGAACAATTGAGTCAGTGTCTATGATCGTGTGAACCCCTGGTCTAGTGTTCTAAGCTGTGTGCTTATGATGCAGGAACCTGGGTTCGATCCCGCGCTATATATTTTTGTATTTATCGCATGTTATCACATTCTATGACAGATTGCTCTAAAAACGGTAAAAGATGAAGGTCAAGACGTTTTTTTTGCAGATTATAGCTTAAATGTAAAAATAATCATTTAAGACCACATGTACCCCAATTAAAATAATGTTAGTCTCTTTTTGATGTGGAACTTTTACATGTTTGTCTAAAAAATAGGGAATAAATAAAATTGAAAGGTGATATCCTCTTGAGCAAACCCTGATGTTGATACGCTGAAGAAATACGTTCCAACATCCATTCTTCCCACTCCTATTTTGGACATCAATTGCTTATTTATTTTGCATAAACTATGTATAATTACATTGCTTTTATTTTGTTTTTGTTTTTTATCTCAAATGTCCAAATAATAATAATAAAAAAACATTAATCAAAACATTCATTCAGCATTAGCACGGCTGTCATGGCAATGTGAATGGAGACGGACAAACAACTGATAAAATAATTCCCTGTGTTTGCTGCTGGATTTGGTGTGAATCTGGCAACCAGTCAGGGAGAGTGGGAGAGGACTACAAAATATTGACTATGACTGCAGTACCACTTTTGGCCAGATTTTTACATATTGTTCCTTTAAGTCATCTTTTTTTTGAGAAAAGTGAAAAGTGTGATTTTTGTCTCTTTTCGGCCCTGTATATTACTGTGAAACTTCTGGGATTCGGCTGTTGACGGTAGTTTGTTGTCCCCTCCTCCCTCCTCCACAGGAGGCTTTAACATGTAAATGACAATGCTGTGAGCTATACAAATGCTAATCAACAAGTTCTAGTGTTAAGATGTGCGAGGCGAGCCTGGCCTGACTGCGCTCTCCTCCTCCTAAAAAAAGATTAGAACGCAACAGTTTAGTTAATAATGTGTGTATAAAAATAAAAAATATTGAAATTATGACTTTAAACAAAAAGTAGTCTTCTGTTCTCTAGATGTTACAGACAAGGCCCGCATCCTCCACCACCTGAAGAAGATGACAAAGTCTGGGATCGCGTCTTAAATTCAGACAGAAGACATGTTTTATTGTCGATGGTAGAGACAGCACGAACAACAGATACAACAGAATACAAGTGTATTATACAGAGCGGAGGCATGGAGACCTCCAATCAGCAGCTTCCACGTTGTGCTTGTAGCTTGGCCTTCAGATAGACAAAACAAGGGAAAAGTACTGGCTTCTGCACATTGATAGAATGATGAGTTTAACTTTAACAAAAGTTGCTTAATACCATAGATGATACACACTATGCTAGGTTGGCTGCTAACATTTGCATGTATTGATTTGCAAATTTAGGTAATGACTTATAACAGCAGGGGCCTGGGGTGGCCTTTGTTTATTCGTGCGGGGGAGGGAGAGCTCCAAGAGAGTACTACAGTAGTCCACAGATACAGTACACATGTGGACAATGCAGAAGAGATGCCATGGCAGTGTGTCCCCTGAGAATGCACAGTATATATTTTGTAATCAGTTTGTGCATTTCTCAGAACAATTAGTGCAATCGGCAAAACCTCATGGATAACTTGCTAAAAAGTCACTTCCTCAAAATGAACTTAATTCCTCAAAAGAAAGTCTTCATGTCAATGAAACGGTCTGTGTCCTGACACCAGTGTTTATGAACAACAGTCAAATGATTTAGTCATGTTTTCATTGTGACTGTATTTAGTGAGATATATATGTATGTACTGTATGTCTTTCACATATTTACTGCATATGCTCTTTGCAATTCTACAGCCTTGTGCAACAAAAATAGCACACATACAGTATTTACGTAGAACAAACATACATAACTCAATACTTAAACTCGGTACTTCACTCGGTACTTCAAAAAACTCAGAAAACTCATAAAACATTTTCAGATCTTTCATAAAACTTGTCAACAATCTTCAGTAAAATACCAAACTTCATCAGTCAATGGTTCTCAGATATTGCTTTGAAAACAGTCTCTCCCACTTCTCCGTGTTGATTTCTTCAGGCTGCATTTGTGTCAAGCCATGAATTCTTCTGTGACGTGTCTTTCAATCGCACGTTTCAGCTTTAGTGTCCAGATTCAGTAATTCAATTCAGTCCAAATTATGTCCAAATTCAGAAATCCAGATTGTTCCAAATGATGTCCAAATTCAGAAATCCAGATTGTTCCAAATGATGTCCAAATTTTGTAATCCAATTGTTCCAAGCTGTTTGAGTCAAATAACGTTCAGCGTTATATTACCAATAGTTTCTCTTTCCATAACGATATTCTCTCTTTTTGGAAAGATCACCAACGTGATGCAAAAGTTTACGTTATACACTGAAAAAAATCGTGATTAACATTTACTTAAAAAAATCCTCGTAAGTATTTGCACGAAGATATAACTACTTAAATCAAGTAAGACTTTTTACTACTATAAATCAAGGTTATTTATGTGTGTACTGAAACCTTTTTATTTCATCAAGTATAATCTGAATGTTATTAAGAAAAAACAATATGCAAATATCAACATTTAACAACCTGTTTTATTGTACAAACTTTTTAAACTCTTCCCACCCAACATAATGTCCCCTGACCATTCAACCTTCATCTCAAACATTCAAAGATCAGAGGCGCCTGCAACACAATAATAGCTCGCTTCGACACATCTCTCTGCCCCTACAGGTCCATGATGCGTTACACTCGCCTCCGCGGCAAAAAGGAGATTTTAACGGACCTCTAATTCTCACTCCAGTCAACCTTCCCATAACAGCAACCTGGTTCAGAGCTCAGCTAAGATCCCTACTGCTCCTCTGCAATTTGTCTCCCCAGCTCTATACAGCCCACTCCTTCAGGATAGGCGCTGCCACGCGCGCGACCTCGCTGGGGCTCTCCCACTCTTCTCTGCAACAGCTGGGGCGCTGGTCCTCTTCGGCTTCTCCACCTACATCAGGCCAGATGCGACCGCTATCATGGCAGCACAACGTCTACCGGCTTCCTCGTAAGCTCCCAGCAAAGCAAGTAAGCAATAAGATTCTGGTGGCGGCACGCACTTTCCTCAAACGCTCAAAGATTCCTCTGCTTCAGCGTCTGGCTGAATATGAGCGTGCGCTCATATTCTCAGCTCGCTCAAAGATTCCTCTGCTGCAGCGTCTGGCTGAACATGCGCGTGCGCGCATGTTCTCAGCTCGCTCAAAGATTCCCCTGCTACAGCGGCTGGCTGAACATGCGCGTGCGCGCATGTTCTCAGCTCGCTTAAAGATCCTTCTGCTTCAGCGTCTGGCTGAATATGAGCGTGCGCTCATATTCTCAGCTCGCTCAAAGATTCCTCTGCTGCAGCGTCTGGCTGAACATGCGCGTGCGCGCATGTTCTCAGCTCGCTCAAAGATTCCTCTGCTCAGCGTCTGGCGAATGTGAGCGCGCATCTCACATTCACAGCTCGCTCAAAAACTCCCCTTGCTGCAGCGTCTGGCTGAACATGCGCGTGCGCGCATGTTCTCAGCTCGCTCAAAGATTCCCCTGCTACAACGGCTGGCTGAACATGCGCGTGCGCGCATGTTCTCAGCTCGCTCAAAGATTCCCCTGCTACAGCGTCTGGCTGAACATGCGCGTGCGCGCATGTTCTCAGCTCGCTCATGCTCTCAGGCCCACGCAGTACGTCCTGCTATCCCAATCGCAGGCCCGCTTTTTGGGGATCATGCACGCGAGCAAGCGCCGTGCTCAACAGCATCCCGCCCGGGCCTAGGGCGCCAAACATGCTCAATCAATAAACATGCTTAAATCTAATAAGTCTAATGCGTTTTCCTCATGGGTCTCTCCAAGGTGAAATGGAGCTTTCGCGAAAGTTCACCGTGGTACCCGGCTGCTGCTGCCAGGCCACAGGCCGTTCTTCCTCGACTCATCAATACCAGCAACGCCCACACCCAGTCAACCAATAACCACCAGGACAGCAAGTTAAAAGCCGGAGACGCCCACTTCCCGGTCTTCTGAAGTCTGCAAACCGCCGCCGCCCCACCTCCTCCTTCTCTCATGAAGCGTGCTTGCCTACTGCCTCTGCCGTCACCAGTGCCTAGGCCCCGGGGGGATCATGCACGCGAGCAAGCGCCGTGCTCAACAGCATCCCGCCCGGGCCTAGGGCGCCAAACATGCTCAATCAATAAACATGCTTAAATCTAATAAGTCTAATGCGTTTTCCTCATGGGTCTCTCCAAGGTGAACTTAAATTAGGTTGAAAAGAAATCTGTGCTATTAGGGATAAAACATTTCAAAAGTATATTAATTAGTAATAAGACCTGTGCTACAATTAGAACAGCAAAGTAAAGCATAAAAGTTTTGAAGTGGACAAAACGTAAAACGGCATCGTAGCATGAACACTCTATGCCACAATTAACAAGGGCCGATGTTTATCAGTTCGACATCTACTCGCCTAATGAAGTTTCCCATAAAAGTGTCATTAGGCTAGGAGAGGTGGTGCTTGCAGAAAAGAGTGGGGGGGTGGGGGTTAGGAGAGGAGAAATGAAAACGCTGCAGCTTAATGTACATCATTATCTGGGACTCATCTCAACACTGCATTATCAGAATGCACTGGATCATCATAACTCATACAGACCACACTACCAACAATGCTTATGCCCGGTCAATTAAAGGAGTTTGTAGGTTCATAATGAAGAACTAGTTCGGATCTTTGGTAAAAATGAATAAATAAAAGAGGATATCATGGTCAGGCGCCTGAATACATCAAGGACCTGATACACACCTATATCTCCAACAGGAGCCTGAGGTCCTCCACTCAGAACCAATTGATGGTCCCCCACACTCGCTTTAAAACCAGAGGAGACAGATCCTTCCAGGCAGTTGCTCCTCGCCTTTGGAATGAACTTTCTCAGTCTCTGCGCGCCTGAGAGTCTGTCGATGATTTCATGTCCCAACTTAAGGCGTATTTGTTTGGACAGGCTTTCTCGCCTCACTGTTCATAGGCCTCTGTGAACTGTCTTCTTTGTCTTTGTTTTTAACCCGGACTTGTATGTGTATTATTTTCATCTATATGTTTTAAATGTGAAGCGCTTTGTGATCCTGGTCTGTGAAAGGCGTTATACAAATAAACTTTACTTACTTACTTAGATAGCTGATGGACTGAACACCTAATACAGACGCCCTTTCATATTGCGTACAAGAGTTTGATGGTAAAACTAAAACAAAAAAAACAAAAAAAAATCTAGATGTTACAGTCCTGGTACATTGGGCTGGGAATCTCTGGGTCCCTCCCAATATGCATTTCAGTATTATCCCATTAAGGCGATACTGCAGTTATCAATATATTGGTCATATATTTGTAAATATATTTGTCTCATCTAAATGTGCCATGGAAGCTTATACTAAGATGCAAGACTTTATTGGGAATTAAGTCCCATTCATATAGACCGAAGGGTCAAGAAGCAAATTAACATAATTTATAACAGATGTGACAAATCATAATATCAATATTTTGGCACATTCCTACATTGAATACATTCGAATTAACTTTGCAGTTATACCATTGAAGTAGTTCATGTTGACATTGGTTTGGTTTTGATGGTGAGGCCTTTTATCACATCAAAACCCTATGTTTTGTTTTGTTTGATGTTGTAGCTGATGCCCACTGAGACAGAATTAAGTGGTTCCTCTGATAGGATCACTTGTGTATTATTCTACATTGCATTTTCACTGTGATTTCCACAGGCTGCACCAGTCTTTTTCTTAGCAGAGGCAAATCAATTAGATTGCACTTCATCATCCTTTTCATGGCACTGAGTATCAAACAATTGAAAAAAAAAAACAAAGATTCACATTGGCAACAAGAAAAGGCACTTGTGTTTCTCCAGAAGAGAGCCACTAATTTATGATTGCTGTGGTTGGCATCCGCTGGGCTGCTGGCTAACGCACATCCAGCTTTGTAACACACTTTATCCAGGTTTGATCTGTTGTGAGGATTCTCAGCTGTAAATTCACACGTCTCTGGTTATTTCCATTTCCATTGGCATCTATCCACCAGAGTCTGAGAGTCTGTCAAAAGCACTGAAAGGTTTCTTTGAACTGATTATCATGCAATATGAAGAGCTTTTATCCATGTTTTATAGTATCTGTTTATGATAAACCAATACCAGTATCGGGGTATCAGTCCTTAGTGCTCTTACTGTTATCTGCACCCAGTATCTGCACCATATTGACAATCTCAGAGCTCGTCTCACTGTGCAGAGAACTGGATCAAGCAGACTGCACAAAACTGGAATGTGTATTTTAAATCAGATGTTAAAGATTTATCACAATTCACATTCACAGTACTTTTGTTTACATAGTAAGCATCAAGCTAACGTTGCCATGTTAGTTTGTAATGTATGATTTCAAGCCCATGCTTCACATGCTCCAGGCATTTTGATACATAGATAGATAGATAGAAATGTCGTTGTCCAGTGTTCATCATTCAAAAAAGCTAACAATCGTAATAATCAGCAACAGCCCTTCAGGTCACAGCAGCAGAGGTGGAGCAGGACGGGTCACAGCAGCAGAGGTGGAGTAGCCAAGGGTGGCGCAGGACGGGTCACAAGGTGGAGTAGCCTCTGGGTGGAGCAGGACGCGACACAGCAGCAGAGGTGGAGTAGCCAAGGGTGGCGCAGGACGGGTCACAAGGTGGAGTAGCCACTAGGACGGGTCATAAGGTGGAGTAGCCACTAGGACGGGTCATAAGGTGGAGTAGCCTCTTGGTTCGGAGCATTTTCTCTGCTCTAGTCCAAAGTAAAATGCTGAATGGTTCATTAGCCTTTTAGAAAAAGATAGCATTCCTCCGATGGATGTTCATCTGATCCACTTGGTTCAGACCATTAATTCTCTCTGCTCTGGTCTGGACCGGTGTAAAACCATGAACACTGTTCTGCAGCAACATCTTAGGTAGAAAAAAGCAAGATTTTTTTTTTTAAATATAAATCACAAAACAACAACTGTTTCAGAGCTACTGTACTTAGGACCTGCTGCCGTTTTCCAGCACATTCAAAAATAAACTGTAAACAATAAACTTTTTTTTGGCATTTTCTTTGGGACGAGAGCAGAGAAAATGGTCCGAACCAAATGGCTACTTCACCTCTGCGGCTGTGACCCGTCCTACTCCACCTTGTGGCTGCACCACCTCTGCTGCTGTGACCTCAAGTGCTGTTGCATTTTATTATTATTCTTAATGTTTTTAGGAAGCTTTTTAGAATGATCAATTAGTTTTGTTTGTGTAGATGGATGTGCGTTTGCTGCTACTGGACACCTGAATTTCTCCTACAGGGATCAATAAAGTATCTACATATCTACTAAAACACGAGACAGACCAAAGCCATGATTGACAATGACAGACAGCGATACAAATGTTGTAGTTCTTCCGGTAGAATAATAAAACTCTCAATAATGAGATTAAAAACATGAAATATAGAGTATTCGGTTTTTTTTACTGTTTTATAAGGAATCACACTGATGGTTTATGAAGGGCATCAACCATTCACTCACTGACAGTTACTGGTCATGTCCCTCTTAACAGGTGAGTGTCCCGAAGAAGCGCATGCAGCGTGGAAAACGTAATGCCCACCAAGTCAGACTGGACACCTCCAGCGAGTATCCTCTGGGACTACAAAGCCTGTTAACTCCACTCGACGGGGATTAGGAGGTGCAAACCCCTTCAGCTTTGAAATGAGCCTACTCCAGTGATTGTCAGGTTTGAGGCAACCTAATGAACAAAGCAGCATATTTGGGGGGGCGCAATTAAGGTAATAGCAATACCACAGTGACAATATTTTTTGACATATCATACAGCCCTTATAACAGTATTTGTAAATAAGTACGTCCGGTCTTATGGTCGGCCTGAAAGCTATACAAATACAAGTCCAAGTAATAGTTACATTAATTTAAATAAAATGTAAAGTGGAGTAGAAAAAAAAAAAGCTTGTGGTGGCAGAAGTATATTTCACACTTGTGATGTTATTACGTTTGCAAAAATTTAAAATTTCGAGAGTAATAACATTGGGAAACATTCCCTCCTACCAAACACTTGTTCGTAATACTATTGTAAAGAAAAAAAAGCGCTCCACGTCACTCACTCAGAGGACCATGGAGACATATTCGGTTACCGCCAACGATATCCCTACAATGGCCAAGTAATGGATACACAATGATCTCTTTTCAGGTCGCACACACTGAGAGCATTGTTCACTTTTACTTTTGCCTTTCACTTTGGAACTATACAGGTGCTAATTTTAGCCAAAAGAAATTTTAGCCACAGGAATAGTGCAAGGAGTTATTGTGGGGGGAGTGAAGACGAAGCCAGAGACTGATTTGAAGTGAGTGAGTGAAATGGTTTATTTATGAAGGATTGGGCCATTACACCCAAACTTTGTTATTGATTTGATGTGTATTATTTTATGATTCTATAATGTATTGTGGGAAATCTGACTCAGACATACTGGGATCCTGTGCATCCAGCTTGGTTGTTTATTCACAAAAATGGCAGTTGATTCAGACAGAGCAAAAGTCAAGACATGGTTTTATAGTCATTGTTACGTCACACATCGAAAGACGTACGTGTCACACAGAGACAGAGCAAATCGTAGTCATAACATAAATGCACCATCAGAGTCCTTGTATAGTCTTGCAGTTGTCCCGCACGTAGGCCATATTGCTATCTAATCCTCACAGTATTACACTTTATCTAACTTCTGGTATATTTCTACAACACAATACAATGGATTAAAATATTGAACTTGCCATGACATCAATAAATCACATTATGACAACCTAAAATATTGACAGTATTGTAAAGTATAGTATAAGTAAACTAAAGTATACAATTATATCGGGGAACCGTTTTTCACAGCATAGTGGGAGGCTAAGAGGTAGGAGAAGGACCGAAGGCTACAGGAATACTGAACTAATATGTGCGGTGCACATACCCGCACAAATTTTCCTCTGACTTTAATTAAAGGCAACTGTCATGTTATAGTAATGCTTATCTGCAGTTGGATAAAATGTTGCTGGAGTATACACAAGACGGATGAGAAACACACTGTAAAAAAGCATACACATGATCAATGTGAGCCCTCTGGTGAGAAAATAGCAGTGATGGGATTAACGGCATTAAAATAAACTGCGTTACTAACGCCGTTACTTTTTTCAGTAACGAGTGATCTAACTAATTCCTTCGACTGCATTTTACTCAAGTAGCACAATGAACTTTTAGGTAAGACTTGTGCGCGTGTTGTCAAGAGATAAGGGAGGATGAGATAACCTCTCAGCAATTATTGGCTGATGTACAGTAAGATTACGTCTTCAGCCAATCAGATAAATTGGGTAGGTGGGTGTTTCTGCATTCACAGTGGCGGGTGTTTAGTGCTTATAGCACACAGAGAGAGATGGAGAGTGAGAAGGACTCCAGCATCAAAACAGCCTTTTCCAGATGGAAATATTGCACTATTTCAAACACACTGAGGTTAAAGTTTAAAATTACATCTAGTGGATGAGTAGTGAAGAAATCCTGGATCATAAATATGAGATATTTGCATTTAAAAGTGCACATTTCAGTAGTACCACAGGAGCAGCCTGACACAAAAGATGGAGGTTTGCGTCGCCTAATGCCAGGGGGACGACCAGGCAGGCCACGGCACACAGTCCAGGGACAGTCCTGGAGTTCACACACTAGCATTAGCCAAGCGGCAGTGGGAATGAGAAGCCAGCTGCTGCAGTGCAAGGAAGCGGCAGAATCAGGCTTTCCACAAGTAAGAGCAACACAACCTGTCTGATCCATCCAAGCAATAATCCGAATGATCCCCCACTAATGCTCTGATACTTAGAAAGTCATGGCATCTATAATTCTTGGCAATTGATGTTTCTCCGGACTAAGGACTACGAATGAAATCTAACTTTGTAGCTAACGTCACATTTACATTTGTAAAATACAAAGATAAAAAAGCTTACCGTAAAACAGCTTCTTCAAAACACCATAAAACAGGCAAACATAGGACCTGATCTTGGTAGCCTCTTATAAAAGAGGGTTGAATTGTCAAGCTCCAATTACGACGTGTTGAGACCCATTTCTCTATATAATTATTCATGATTTTTTTTGTCCCTATCATCCACAGCCCGACTCAGAACTCTCTATTTAACATTTTACTTAGGGTCAATTCAACATACTTGCAAATAAAACTTTTGAACAACTGAGTCTGCGACCAAGTGTTGGATGATGGTATGTGATAAATGAGTGAAGAGTAGACAGACACATGAGTGTGAGCGTACAGGGACAGATGGCAGTGACACTGAGCACTGCACACGGAGGGCCAATAGGCAAGTGTACAGCCCGCAGCCCGGCTGATGGATTACAGCCACTCTCTCCAGGGTAAACGGACACCAGTACCCCTCCTCTGGCAACAATGTCTCAGCTGCCATCGTCATTGAAATGTCGCTGCAGGTGAATGTACAGCTCTGCCACTTAATCTGAAAAAACAGTGTTTCTTCCATAGCCAACAGGATTCAAAGACCCTTGCAAATACACAATAAACAATATAATATACAATCTAGTAGAGCATGTCATCTGTGAAAAACAAGACAATCCGACCACTCATCGATTAAGTCAGGAATAATTGCTGGGAAAGAAGACTGTATTGGTTTCATACAAATTTCCTCTTTGTGTGTGCATCCAAAGCTTCAGCATATCTTGACCTGTGGAGTGGAATATTTTGATTTTACAGGTTATGACCCTCGGCATTGTGGTTAACTCTCCTTGTTCAGAATGAAGAATTTTTTGAACCACTGAAAGCTGCTATTTGAAACCATTACCATCAGAAGCGTGCTAAAAGGTCAAACTGCTTTGAAAGTATGCTGGACCTAAATAAATAATGAGTAAGGGAATGTGTAAGAGCAAAGAAGTGCAAATGAACCCCTGCTCCCACCAGAAAACATATTCACAGTGTCTTCATAGTGTCTATGTCAAAGGGTTTTACTCTGCTGCACATTGAGACCGCAAAAAAGGTGCAGATCTTTCAACTTGAAGTAATCAGAGGGCCTAAAAGTGATGCTCTTATTCTGTGATATTCAGAGGTGTGCATAGAATTGGCAACTGATTATATTCACAGCTCACGTAAAACTCCATCAAAAGATTGAAACCAATATTTAAATTGCCAATGGTGACTTTAGATTTAGGGGATAAACTGCCAAATTCAAGTTTTTTGGGGAATAATATAACTAATACCTTGTAATAACAAGTAGGGGTGGGAACCTAAGGGTACCTCACAATACGATACGATACACGATACAAAACTCACAATAACGATATTATCACGATAACGATATTATCACGATAACAATATTATCACGATAACGATATTATCACGATAACGATATTATCACGATAACAATATTATCACGATAACGATATTATCACGATAACGATTTTATCACGATATGACGATTATCGATATATTGGTCAGAATTATACAATATGCCAATTTATGGCATAAATAAAACAAAAAAATACACTTTATTTCATGATAAATGCAATGATGTGTAATGTAGCCATATATAAAGTATTGATACCAATTAAAAATAATAATTTGTAAAAAAAAAAAAAAAAAAAAAAATCTTTTTTTTTTTTTTTTGAAAATCGATATTGATACTTGGCAGATGCATATCGATAATCGAATCGCGGGAGAAAGACAAGTTTTTGAAATAATTGAAAATTAGCAATGTTTTCTACAAATCTGTACTCGCAAGATTGTTGTTGCAACTAGCATTTTCTACATTCTTTAGTATTTTCTTATTGTAAGTTTTTATGTATTAATTTGTTCTCAAGATAAATGTCTGACAGCCTCATTGGTGGAAATAAGCACATTTTGAGAGGCACTCAAACATTGCCACAGTGGTCCTTAAGATAAAACTGTAATGAATGGAGGGTAATGAATTCCTAATGACTCTTATACTTAATTTAATTTTTGCTGCATTTGACATGAAGCAGCTGGACTTATTCAGGTGGAGCGGACAGCTACCGAGGAGTAACGGACATTTACTTCAACTATCATTTTTGAGGAAGCCAAGTTTGAATAAAAGGGTGGAAAATAGACCATGGCCATCTTTACACATGCTACACACTACATTGCGTCTAATGAAAAAAGCAATAAACCCTTTATATAAAATGGCTATCCGCTTCAAAGCAGTTAAAAAGCTTAACTTAGATCCATTAATATGAGCTCATTTAAAGGCAAGCTAATTATTTTTCTTTATATGCCTAACAGAGCCTCGAGGACATAGAGCTGCTCAATTATGAATAAAACAATTATGGCTGTAAATAATTGTAACATCATTTGCACAACAGCTGGATAATATGGGTACATTTTCACAAGGCCAACTTTAAATTGCAAGCGTCAAAAAGCAAGTGAATGTCTATGAATAACTATCACTATAGTTATTAAGTATACACAGAGTTGTCCTTTCCACTACAGTTGAAGTGAGGTAAAGTCAGCTCGATATTCAGACTTGATCTTTCGAGGGCAATAACTCATGAAAGCAACATTGCTGAACAAAAGTAGTAGTACCATAATGATCACCGCTACTTAAGCTAACTGCTATACCTTTTTCCAAAACAAATACAATGGTAGGGGAAGCCGGAGAACACTCCACAGAGAAAGGCCTCAAACCCGGGACCTTGTTGCTGTGCTCTAACCGCTGCTCCACCGTGTTGCCAAAATCTGCATTCTTTGTTTTAATTTGTAGTAATTGCCAGTCTTCTAAAAGCATGGGCTGTATTTGGTCTCTTGAAAATGATTACATCAATCTCCAATTGTTACCCTGCTTGCGGAATTTTCTTACACTACAGTCCACTACAGTCAAATTCACGCAGTGGATTTCCAAGCATCAAAAAGATTGTTTAAGGATTTGATGAAAGGGCTTAGTCTTGGAGCATACCTACTGCTGAGTAGGTCAGGTTGCAAGATGTCATGTCTAGACTTGAAAAGTTGCAAAATAACACCACAATTAATCTTTCGACATGGGTTGAACAAGAGGATTTACTTGCTGACTTTATTAAAGATATTGAATTACTGAGCCTTGTTTCCTATTTAGACCTTTCATTCCTTATCCTACCTCTTGGGAAGTGATACGAGTGATCAAGTAGCAGCAAACTGATGGAATAAAATGACTTGGCATTACTGGACAAGCCTGTGGGCAGAGATTAAGGAAATAAGAAAGGGTTCTCACAGGCTTATTCATGCCATTCTGTGTTCCATTACCAACTCGAGCAAGGAGCACGTGCATTAACGTAACTGAAATACAAATACGAAATGGTATAAGGGAGAATTCTAATGGAATGACAGGGTACGAGGGGAAAAGAAGGGCCTTCAGACATTTCCTGTTCACTGATGAATTGTCAAATTTCATGTTGGAATGATCATAATTTATATTAAATATAACTTATATTTATAGTAATTATGGCAATTGTGTGACATGTTTACACTTGTAATTGTATCATTTTACATAAACTTTATTTTAGTTAGTGATCAATAATCATTTATTGTGGTCAAATCAACATGGAAGTTAAAACACTGTTTTATAATCATGTAGAAAATGTAAATGCCTAATAGAATAGTATGACCAGCCAGACCTAGACACACGTGAAAGCAAAAGGTCTGAAAACAACCACAGTTGTACTTCAGTGTACACCAGTCGAACCAATTACAGGTGCATCTAGTTTGTCCGTCTCATATAAGGTCACTTTTGTAGCACAAGGAAGGACAAAGAAAGTAGTCTGACTCAATTTGGATACAGGCACTTAATATCCATGATGGTGTTCCTGTATGTTTTTGAATTGTTTAAAAGACAGATAATAGTAGTAAAGTACAAAAGTTTACAGTAGTTTACAGTACAAACACAAAGTACAAACACTGTGAGAAAGAGCCAGGTGCATGTGAATACTTGAGTTTGTTGTTAACATAAGCTGCTTATCAAATATCTACATCTTGCAAAGTATACCAACAAAGGAACGACAATTGGGTGTACAGTTAATTCCCTTATGTGGATCTTTTGTTAACAAATACTATTAGCATGTTGCTCATTGCAGTCTCTAGCCCACAGCGCTATCGAAGTCCTCTCATGTTGCCTAGATATCACAGACGCTCAATATGGCTCAATACCGCAGATGATGGCTAATTAGCCTAATTGAAAAAGGCAGTCATATGAGCCTTTGGGTGATTGTAAAATACAGTAGTAATCCAAACTGAATTTCTGTAACAGAACCACACAATGTATGTATGTTTTGTAATGATAAGCAGGGAATTACGTTGAAAGTACGCATCCACATAAGCAAGCACGTGTTTCAACTCTCTCCATCATTGTGCAGAGAGTTGAAACAGAGTTGTACAAGTGTTCATAGCAACTAGGGGTGGGAACCTAAGGGTACCTCACAACACGACTTTAAATGTAAAAAAAAAAATAGAAAAAAAAACGTGTTTCAATTTTATTTTTATTTTTTATCAATATCAATACTTGGCAAATGCATATCGATAATCGAATCGCGGGAGAAAGTATCGCGATATATGGCAATAACCACTGTAAACAAGTTTTTCCAAAAATAAATATTAGCAAATATGCGATGACAAAATAAAATAAACCAATAAGAGGTGACTAGTGTTACGGCATACGGTCTAGCATACCTTTGAATGGAATTACTAACCCAATTTCTCTTGGGGACAAGAAACTACAACTAAGTTCTATTCTGAATAATGAAAAAATAATCTAAACAAACATTATCAATTTATTGTCAGTTAATTATTAAGAGGCATAACTGTAATACGTGTTAAGGAGTTTATGTTATTAATAAATAAAAAAAAACATGAACACAGTTTTTGTCATATTTCTAATGTAACTACTACTGTGCAGCTACTGTGCCATTCTTTGGCAGAGAGGGGTCGCAGGATGTGGAAACAGCAGTTTCTGACACATTCACTGTCAAAATGGAGATCATCCCAAAGCAGGGCAAGGCAAGTTTAGTTGTGTAGCAAAAGTCATACACAAAGCAACTCAATGTTCAACAAAACAAGATAGAAACAATCACACAAGGCATTAAATTCATAAATAATAACCGTATATAAAAAAACAAGGCCACAATCCTTCAGGTTAAAAACAGAAATGTTTTTAACCTGGATTTGAACATTGTCAGAGAAGAAACCTGTATCATATTTTCCAAGAAGACTGTTCCAGGTTACAGCTGCATGAATCTGAAATGCTACCCCATGTTTAGTCCTGACTCTGGGCACCAGCAGGAGGCCAAGTCCCTGTGCTCCTCAGAGTTTGAGTTGATTCATGTGGAGTTGTTAATGACAACAGTTGTCCAGTCTATGGTGATGTCACATCTGGAATACTGCTAAGTCATTGGGTCAAGTGCTACAAAAGGGGACTTGAGGAAACTACAGCTGGCACAGAACAGAGCAGCCCAGGTCGCCCTGGGGTACTCTTAGGGCACGGTCACATAGATTTTTACAAACGAACTAGGCCAAGTGGCTCGGATCGTCGCCACAGGGGTGTGAAAACAGCCCGCGGTCACATGAACGTGTATTCGCAAACGTACCAGAGCAACTGTGCTGTAGTACAACACTCGGTCCAGCTCTTGTGCTTTATGAATAACGCCGTCTATAAAAACAATCTACATCTATTTGTGGAAAAAACTTGTTTACAGTGGTTATTGCCATCAACATGTGACTCGGCAGGTTTAATATGAATTGATCCTTTGTGGAGTGGACCCCAGGAAGACAAATAATAATAATAATAATAATAATGCATCGGGTTTTATATGGCGTTTTTTTGGACACTCATAGACGCTTTACATGTAATTATTTATTCACTCCATACAGAGTGGTGATAAACGAGTACTGTAGCCACAGCTGCCCTGGGGCACACTGACAGACTAGCAACCACTTGTGGAAGCTAAAAATGGTACCAAAATGTCTGAGGTGTACTTTGGTGTGAGGCCATGGACAGACTTGAACAGAAGCAGAGCTGCTTTAAAGTATATTCTCTGAGCCACAGGAAGCCAGTGCAGAGACCTGAGAACTGGACTTATGTAATCGTACTTCAGTACTCGAGCTGCAGCGTTTTGAATATATTGCAGCTGTTTTACAACTTGTTTGGAGAGACTAGTGAGCAGGCCATCTAACCTACTGGAGACAAAAGCATGAATAAGAATCTCCAGGTCTGCTTTAGACACTATCTACCAATAGATTTTCACTCGCTTTTCACTGCGCTGTCCACTGTGACAATAGCAGACAGTATGAATTGTTAAATGCCCCTTTCCCTTTAGCAGGAATTGTCAAATTTGTTGGAGACATTGTCAAAGCTTTTTAGATTTTCAGTTCTCTTTCAGGCAATTATATTGGGTGCTAATAAATAAAAACATTAAAGAAACAGTAGTGAGTGATCTAGTGGTCAGCACAGCAGCAGTTAGGTCATACAGTAGACAGAATGCTCAGGCTGACAGAGACCTCTATCTCCCCTGGTTCCACCAGCAGTCGGCTTGTCAGGAAGATGAAATTATTCTTGCCTACATTTAGTGCAGTGGGGATCATGTGGAGGAAAGGGGCAGGTAGAGCTAATGGACTACTCTAGGACACAGCAGGCTGTCGACTCAGCAATGCCGCGGGCTGTCTCTCCAGGACGTGCCTTTTTTATGACAATCTCTCCGAGGCCACAGCAACGTACGTGGGCCCGAGAGCGATCACCTCTGTGCCACTGCTGGACAGGATTTACTGTAAACAAAATCCATTTTCACAGAATGACATTTTATTTATTATTTTACAAACACAGCCTATGACAGAACTCATACAGGCAACTTTGTGTTTGGTCATTCAGCTGTATTAAGTGCAGTATAGAGATATACAGCAGGCAAGTGTATAGATAAAGACTAATAAAAATGTGTTCTTGTCTAGGTGACTCAGTTGTACTTGGTAGAATAACTAGGACTAATATGTTTGTAACACAAATAATATTACAACTGAATAGGGTGAAAAGATACACCAAAATAACCAATGTAAATTCTAAATCAATAAACCCAGGTAACTATCCCCTGAAAACCCTACTTGAGGGCACACTGGAATCAGTATACAATACAATACAATTCAGTTCGCACTTAATACTCAAGTGCATGAGGGCAGATGGCTATAGCACTAACAGAGAAAAGGGCGTGTATGTGATCACAGAGAACTAGATCTATCACTACTTGTCAGTCACTGCAAGCAATAAGAGCAGTACAGCAGTTGCACTGATTGACAGAGAGGAAATTGAAGTGTCACATGTGACATACTTTTTTATTTGACACCCACTCCAGACAAACAAGCTGAAAAGTGAAGACAGCACAACTGAAGATGCGAAAAAGCATGGACACTGCAATTAGCAGGAATAAAACACAAGGCGCCAACACCACTGTTAACTGAAGTGTCCTCTCCACTGGCCTCGTCACTATAGTCTAACAATAAAGTTTAACAGGATTGCCTGTGTCAGTTAACCAACTCGGGGCGACAGTGGCTCAGTTGGTAGAGCGTTGGCCTTTGGGCCTGAAGGTCGTGGGTTCGGGCCCACCGTAAGACCTACTTCACGACTCCCACTGATGTCTTCTGTCGTTGTGTCCTTGGAAAGACACTTAAAGCTGCACTAACTGATTTGGAGAAGGCCTCGCGCTCTCTGCTCGCCCTCCCCGCACCCACGGAGCTTTCGCCCCCCCACTACACCCTTCCCCGCAGCCTGTGCTCTGTGCCGTGCTGTGCTAGCGTCTCACAATATGGAACAATATGGCACTTTTGCACGTGGATGGCGTGACCATAGAATGACCGAACCGGGAAGCGCGGAGAGGACGAGATTTTCTTTTGGATGGATGTTTCGCTGTGTAAGCAGTAACGAAGACACAGGAAGATTCAGGTTAGCCTCTGCCGCTTGTTGTGCTAACTCAGCTGTCGGTGCTTACCAGAGACCTGTGGCTTTTCTCACGAAAGCGGGGGCCAGTGGTCCGCTGTGATTGGTCACAATCTGAGACCCGAAACACATTCTCTTCCTTGTTTCATCAAAACTCGATCTAAAATATAATGTCACGCCAGCACAAACCTGCGGTACTTATTCTTCAAAAGGACGTATATTCCAATGCACTGCATGGACATGGATTGCATTTTTGTAATGAATACGAAAATAAAGTCAGTTAGTGCAGCTTTAACCCCACTTTGCCTGAAGCCCCCGCTGAAAGATCTCAGCTCCTGTGGACTCACCACTTGCAGGTGGATCAGTGAGGGGCTGGTGCTAAGTGTACTGGGTGCAGCTCTGACTGCCACCCCCCCAACCCAGAAATGGATTAAGGGGAAGAAAATGGATGGATGGATGGAGAAAATAGAAAAAAGCTATTAATTTGAATAAATTGAATAAATAAACATAACATGCTTCTTTATTTGATCAGAGGTCTTTTCTTTTAAAACTAAGGAGAATTAACAGTTGCACTCCACAGATGTGTCCTATTGTCAAACTTTACAATTTACAAGTGTGCACACAGTTGAAACCTCATTCACATGAATCAGGTTAAACCTGAAAGACTGAAATAAATAGACTGAGATAAGATAAGAGTTCCTTTATTCGTCCCACAGTGGGGAAATTTCGAAGTAGCGCTAGTAGCGCTGCATGTTGTGTAATGAACAAATTATTTGTAGTTTACATTTTCAATTATTTTAATAAAGCAAACATACAAACTTGATTCTGTTTTCTTTATGCTGTTGTGTCCTTAGGCAAGACACTTCACCCAAATTGCCTAGAATGAGTCTGGTGTGTGTGTGAATGGTTGGTGGTGATCGGAGGGGCCGATGGCATATACTGGTTGCCTCGCTTCTGTCAGTGTGCCCCAGGGCAGCTGTGGCTACAGTAGTAGTTTATCAGCACCGTGTATGGAGTGAATGAATCCATTCACTACATGGATTTAATGGACGCGTCCATGGACGCTTTACAACATGTAAAGCGTCTTTGAGTGTCCAAAAAAGCGCTATATAAAACCGATGCATTAATTAATGCATTCAATGTAATCGATGCATTAATGTAACTAATTACTTTTTTCTTGTAACTTGTAACTTATTGTAATAAGTTAATTAGTTAATAAGTTAACTAATTGTATTTTAGCTTAGTTCTGACAGCAGGCAAAGTAGCCACTTGAGACATATGAACAAATAAAGAAGTGAGGGGGGTATGCACTTGTAAAGGGTATTCAGACTCCCAGGGATGATAGTTCACTGTACAACACATTAAAGATGTGTCTTTGTGTCATCTGCATTATGTGCTCATACTAGGCAGTGATATGTATAATACCTGGCTGCATCATCGCCCACTACAGATCATTAGCATGGCAGCTCTGCGATGGAAATATACACGACAGCTGTCCACTGTGGTCCTTAAGTCCATCCACTTCAGGTTTGAGTGTGGCCTTCACCATAAAGACGTCACCTTGTGATGTGCGCATCTGGGTCCCTGTGCTTTGATGCTGGGAACTACTAATGAGTGCGTTTGTTGCATATAGAAACACAATTCTATGAAAAATTTGATGTTGTTAAGTTGATGTTGTTTCACACATTTAAGTGGAAGAAAATTATGGAAATGTTTGATATAGATGGGCAGAAATACAATATAGATGCCCTAGAAATAGCTCAATACTTAAAGGCTGAGAGAGAGGCTTTTTATCAACATTATCAGAAAGTAATGTATTGCGAAGGTCAGATTCAATTAAATGGATTAAGTAACAACAATGATATTCTCTATGTCACAAAAGGAGAGGGTTCATGTCTCTAGGGATCAGGTTGAGACCTACAGACTGCAGAAAGTCAATGACTGATGTCCGCAAAGACAACATTTTTGTCTTTGAGCAAATTGAAGTAACAGAACCGTAAATTTACAAGTGGTCAATCAATATTGGCCCGACCTAAGAAACATATCCACATGAAACCATTTGATAAGGATGATTGGAGAGGTAACGTTAGCAGACAATTTATCTAACATTACAAAGCTAGTATGCATTACTGAAGCTAGTGTAAGTTGTAATCATTGTGTATTTCTTTGACTCTAATATTGATGTTTATACTTTAGGCAAAATTTCCATGTGGTCTTCTCACCAGCATGATTCCAGGCACACATACTATTCATAATTCTTTTATGACAGATCATTGATTGCTTGAGTTAGATTTCCTTGGTCAAGAGCTTTTATACAGTGCACTTGGACTCGGATCATGCAGTAGATGTAACCTAAAACAATGTTTAGTTAGGACTGGGAGTTTCCGTTTGGACAAGGACAGGGCCAATGACTACGCTTAATAGTAATGTTCCAGTTATGCACAGGAGCATCTCTAGAGGTTGGTCTTAAATACGCAGCTACTCAATCATGACCAGTGGAAACCATGTTGGAATTAAATGGGTCAAAAGATACTTTAAATAAATATGATAATGAGTTAGATGTTAGTGACTGCTGAAGGGGTTATTTGTGTTAGAGGCAGCAGGCAAAATGTAATATCATAGTCCAGGAGACCTCTGTAATAGGAAATAACATAAATAATGTTTGTTATTGCCAAATATAGTTTTTATCTCTTCTTTAATACATACTTATATATTGTTAAAAATGTTTATGTATTTTGAAATGATATATTTCACTGCTAAATAACTTGGGATGTCCCGATCACTATTTGTTGCCCCGAACCCGATCTGATTATTAAACTTCAAATCCGATCTGATATTGAGTCCCAATTCAATTATTTTGATCATTGGTACTGTAAATTATACAACTAAATGTTTAGCAGACTGATTCCATTGATATGTATGGCTAGGCCCTGAAAACGGCAGTCATCAGGCCCCTGCTAAAAAAAGAACAGCCTGGATGCTACGGTACTTAACAACTATCGTCCCATCTCAAATCTGCCATTTATGGGGAAAGTCCTTGAAAAAGTTGTCTACCTACAGCTTACTAGATTTCTTATAATCAACAACTCATTTGATATGTTTCAGTCCGGCTTTAGACCCCACCACAGCACTGAGACTGCTCTTGTCAACGTTACAAACGATATCCGGCTGAACACTGACGCAGGCAAAGTCTCAATCTTAATCTTGTTAGATCTGAGTGCTGCCTTTGACATCGTCGACCATGAGATCCTCTTACAGAGACTAGAGGACTGGGTTGGAGTCGCTGGCACCGCCCTAAGTTGGTTTAGGTCTTACCTTGAAGACAGGAAGTACTTTGTGGAGATTGGAGACTGTGTCTCAGATCATATGGCCCTGACCTGTGGAGTACCACAGGGGTCGATCCTGGGACCTCTTCTGTTCAATCTCTACATGCTGCCACTAGGTCAGTTAATACGCAGAAACGAAGTGTCCTATCATAACTATGCAGACGACACTCAGATCTATGTCTCACTGACTGCAGGAGAACATGGACCAGTGGACTCACTCCTTCACTGTATCCAACAGATCAGTGAGTGGATGCAAAACAACTTCCTTCAGCTAAACGCAGACAAAACTGAAATGATTGTCTTTGGTCCCCAGAAACAAAGAGAGAGCGTCATCTGTCACCTACAGTCTCTCTCCCTAAAACCTTCAAACAAGGTCAGAAATCTAGGGGTAATACTGGACTCAGACTTAAATTTTAATAGCCACATCAAATCAGTAACATCAGCAGCTTTTTACCATCTAAAAAACATTGCCAGTATCAAAAACATAGTGTCTAAAGCAGACTTGGAGATTCTTATCCATGCATTTGTCTCCAGTAGGTTAGACTACTGCAATGGGCTGCTCACAGGTCTGTCCAAACAGGCTGTAAAACAGCTGCAGTACATTCAAAATGCAGCAGCTCGAGTCCTGACTAGAACCAGGAAGTACGACCACATTAGTCCGGTCCTCAGGTCTCTGCACTGGCTTCCTGTGGCTCAGAGAATAGACTTTAAAACAGCTCTGCTTGTGTACAAGTCTCTCCATGGCCTCGCACCAAACTATATTAGTGACATGTTAGTCCCATATGAACCAGCCCGGACTCTGAGGAGCACAGGGACTGGACTCCTGTTAGTGCCCAGAGTCAGAACTAAACATGGGGAGGATGCTTTTCAGATTCATGCTGCTAAAATCTGGAACAGTCTTCCTGAAGATGTGAGACAGGCCTCCTCTCTGACAATGTTTAAAACCAGGTTAAAGACGGTTCTGTTTAGCTGTGCATACAACTGAGGGATTTTATATTTTTATCTTTTTTTTAATGTACTGTGATTATTTATGATTTTAATGCTTTCTTGTTCTGTTCAGCACTTTGAATTGCCTTGTGTATGAATTGTGCTATACAAATAAACTTGCCTTGCCTAGTAACTGCTGAAATAAAAAATCAAAGAGAAGTTAATCAGCATCAGTTTATTTTAGGGCTGTCAAAGTTATTGCGTTAACGCGCGTTAATTAATTTTTTGCATTAATCGCGTAAAAAAAATTAACGCTTTTAACGCATGTGCCAAGTGACTGGCACCCCGCGCGCGTGTGACCGGGGGGAAATTTCTGTGAATGGGAGTCCGTAGCGTTCTGGGGCAGCTGTGGCCACTTTGGACAGCGGTTCCCGTGTCCTGTAGCTGTGATCGGCTTTACCCAATGCCATATACACGCACAGGACCACTGTGTGCACTGATCACGTACAGGACGCACAATAAAAACAGCGCTGCAAGAAACAGTCCGTCTCCCCCTAGTCCTCTCCCGATGCAAAAAAAGACTAAGCTAAATTAAAGCTGGGGTACCTAACTTTTCCTTTGCACTACCATTTCATGTTGTTTTTACCCAAAAATGAAATGTTGTGAGCAAATCAAACAGATTTAATGACAGCCATTGGCTGACATGCATTTCAGACTTGTTTCAAAAGTCCCATTCTCATCCCTTTAACAAAGAATTGTTTGTAAAGGCACTATAATGAAGTAGCCTGACTCTCGCCAGACCCATGTTGTTCGCTGCACTTCACACATGAGTCTGGAACTGAGCCATAGTGGTTGGATTTCAGAAGGCAGGGCCTTGTAAAAAAAAATCCTTGTATGTGATTGGATAGACCACTTGTCCGTTATCTTGAATGAAGTCTGCTTTCAACCACTCACATCGAAGCACACGGCTCCCATAGGTTGCCAAATCCCAGCAAGATTTTCCAACCCAAAATCCGCGAGAATACCCAAAAAAAAAAAATACTCAAAATGATTTGTTAGCTAAAAACGTAATGTAATCAACTTGGGCTATCATGATTCTGTTTGTTGTCTTTCTGTTTATTTAATACCTACAAGTCTCTTGGAAAAAAATATGCGGGAACCACCAAACCTGGCAACCCTGCTGCATAGTGTGTAAACAGGAACACTGAACCAGTGCTTCAACCAAACTTTACAGGAACATTTGACTCTTAAAACACACATATATCAACATAGAACCATCTACATCTCGCCTCAAATTGCATTAAAAGTGACATCCGTGTCTTAATTCGATCGTATTTACTCTTTTAAAAAGATTCACGGACTTTCCGTCCGACCATCTTGGATTCCTCTCGCTGCTGTATGAGAGAAGCTTGAGAAGGCAGTGCAAACCCCATGTAACATCGGCAATCCTGATGATGAATACATTTTTAAGCTATAATTAACTTGATTAAACAATGTTACTCGTTTGACAGCCCTAGTTTATTTATAACAATAACAAAGCTGTCAAATGTAACAAAGCTATAAAATATTTACATATCGCTTAACAGTGCTAAACGCGGTCTGCTGAGTGGGACCCCCCAATCTGACGAGCATGCAATTCAGCACGCTTTAAATCATAAATTGAGGGATAAGACCAGTGTGCAGTAAAGCTGAGTAAAGACATGGGACAGACGTCTGAACTCCAAATATCTGTAGTATAAGTTTTAATGTAACATACCCTTCAGTAGATTTACACAACACCCTATGCTCCATATCATGCTTAGTCCTCAAATGCCAAATCAGATTTGTCCCATCTCGCCCAATCAACATGTTGACTTTTTAATATGTTTTAACAAGTAGACACATGAACAGCACTCTGTATCTTTACCGTAACCGAGCTTTAAATTATTGCGTATGCAGTTACCGCAAACAACTGCTACTCACAACAACAGCTGAAAAGATTGGGCAAGTGGATCGAGCAGTTTAGCCAATCCTTGATCAGTTAAAAACCATGAAATATCGGCCCGATCCCGATCTCGAGATCTTAACCTTGTGTTGGGCACAACATCTATTAAAATCCATATTTAGTGCCTTTGACTGCACTACTTGCAGGTAATGGGAGTAAAAGCAGTTTCCCCCCATGACTTGGTTGAATGACACGAGGGTAGATAAAAACTTCCGGTGCACCAGGGCCCTCTGAGCTGCCGGGTCCTATGGATACTACATAATCTGGATATAGGGGTAGTGGTTAAACCTCTCGTGGGGGCTTTCTGTGTGTCTTAGCATGTTTCTACTGTGTTTGCGTACACTGTAACAAATTTCTGTAAAATTACAATGAAAGTTTAACATTAATCAAATGTTATTTTGAAAAACAATTAAAACATGCACATTTTGCTAGCAATCAACCATGAGTGTAAGAGGTGTAAACTGCTGCTTTTGTTAAAATGATGCTTTTGCGTTAAGCCTGTCATAGAAGTAACGATTTAAACTATTATCTTGTATAAACTAAAGATGTTAAAAAATAATTGAAAAGTTGTGTTCATTAAAGGAAAACAAAATTAAACTATGTAGTTTTTTGTTCAATGAAACTAATTAGAATACAGAAACAGTCATATGGTGTAATACAAAATTTACAAACGTTATAATGCTGTTTTTGTTGTATGTGAATAAACAGGAACATACAGTTAAATCCTGAAATCACAAAGGCATAATGTGATTGTGAATGTGAAGGCATAAAACAGTCTTTAACCGTTAAAATTAGCAACGGTAATGCCATGTTTTGAAAACAGTAAATCCCTGGAACCATATTTGCCAGCTTTTTACCGTTTTTCTAGGAAATTCACAGTAAATTGACTAATTAAAGTATATTTCTTTGCACTAGCATATTTGTGTTTATACTTTTGATACCTTGAGGCTTATCAAGAGAAAGATATACATTTTATTTTATTTTTCATGGATAGAGTTGTTCTATACTTAATATTCACTTATCTTATTTTGTGTTTGTGTGCTACTCATGTTGTACTACTGTTCTATAACCTATGATGCAACACTGAGATGTCCACACTAAGGATTTATTAATCTTTATAACATAGATACCAATTAGAGTGTAATGGTCTCAGGTTAAGAATCAGGGCACTCTCTTCCCTGTATTTTATAATGGCATAGCCCACCAATAGAAACTACATGCTGCTGTTTTTGAGACTTCTCTGGCAGTAGTGTCAATGTAATAATACCTACTACTGACACAAAAGGAAATACAGATTTTCTATATCTATATCTGTATAACATGACACTTATTCTAATAGTAAACACTAATGCCGCTTTTCCACAGTAACAGTACGGTACAGTATGGTATGCTTCGGCGCGGTTACTTTGCATTACCAATAGTATCTGCATTTGCATTAGTAATAGTATCTGAGTTTGCGTTACTTTTTTCGTAACGCCTCAGCCGTGGTTCCATCTCTGTAGTACCGATACCATGACGTCGGCCGACTGCCTTACACCGATTGGTCAACGAGTCTCGTCACTGGAAACGACATCTGACCTTTTGGGAAATACAACTCAACCGCAATCTTTTAAACCGGCTGCTCTGCTCGGCTCTGCTTCGGCTACATTACGTCCTCCTCACTCAAGAGGAATGGAATCGCACAGAAAGCCTCAAGAGTCAATGTCTTGGTTGGTGGATGAGGTCCACACGTTACTCTCTTCAGGCCAAAAGAAAGAATTCAAAGGCAGCTCGAGGCTCAACACGGCGGTCTCAGGGAGTTCACCCAGTTCTGGATTTGTGACTAGTCTGTAGTAATCCTGGAAATTACTGCTACGTATCCGGTTGGCCCAAAGCTCTCACTGAAATGTATTTACTTGTGTAAATGTTTGATTGTCTGTTGTACACAGTGAGCTAGCTACATTTAGCAAACTGAACCGTGCCGTAATGTGTAGTGTCCTCCCCGTATCGTACTAATACTGTGGAAAAGTGGCATAAGTGTCTAATTGTTTTGTGGAGTATGATCTATTCAATGTCCTTTGTTTAATAGTGCACCATATTGAAGTTTTCGTATATGTTCTCTGAAAAAACTTTTCAGCTTTTCTAGTGAAGACTAATGAGCTGTAAGATACAAAGAAATAGATGGTTGGTCAAATATTCTTTCACGGTGAGAGAGAATGTTCAAAACGTTTCTTATTTTGTATTCTTTCAGCAACTGATTCTTGTTCTATTCACTGTATGTATAACCAGCTCTGTGAATCAGATCAGAGAGAATAATATGCTTTATTTGTGTGGTAGAGGATGGGCATCTCTTCCCTCTCAGCAGGACTTAATAATAATAATGCTTTGGTTTTATGGGGCACACTGACAGAAGCGAGGCAACCAGTAGGCGCTTTTTTGGACACTCAAAGACGTGTCATTATTCTTTCACTCCATACACGGTGGTGATAAACTACTACTGTAGCCACAGCTGCCCTGGGGCACACCGACAGAAGCGAGGCAACCAGTATGTGCCATCGGCCCCTCCGACCACCACCAACCATTCACACACACTCCAGACTCATTCTAGGCAATGGGGGTGAAGTGTCTTGCCTAAGGACACAACAGCAGTTTGGCACTTTACAGCCGTAGCCGCCCCACTGTGGCATCAGGTGTTCCCAGAGGTTAAGTGCCTTGCCAAGGACACAACGACAGCAGACAGTGGGAGTCGATGGTGAAAGTCTTGAGGTGGGCTCGAACCCACAACCTTCTGGCTCAAAGGCTAATACTCTACCAACTGAGCTACTGTCGCCCCCAGTACCCTTACCCTTAACAGTTCTGTAGCTCTACTGGCAGATCTATGACACAGCCTCTCCCACACCGAAACAAGTCAAGTGTGTGGAATGATGTCACTTTACACAAGGCGCTGTGGCATTTGGCTTCTGTTACACATCACATATTGATTGTGTGTGTGATGCTGGCTGCTCTCCTGGATCTGTGCCTTGTTGTGTCTTTTACTGGCACTTGACTTGAAGTGCTGTAAAAGGCGGTTAAATGTATGATTACAGAATCAAGGAGACTCCTGGAAGAGAGATTTTCTATATCAGGTAGTGATCCTACTCATATTGCCTGTTATCTAAAACCTGTCTTTCATTGTTTTTTATGATTGTATATGTCACAATAATGAAATACTGACATAATATCTATGTGATTTCTGACTGAATTCAAGGCAAAGTCCGAACAAAGCCACAGGCAAAAGCTTCTTAATTAGCAAAATGCATCTGCACTATCAGCACTTCTCTACAATTAGCTGTGAACAAAAGCCTAATTAAGCTCGCTAACTTTTAGATGCTGACAGTACATTCAATTAGTGCAGAAGCACAGTAGGTGACATGGAGTCCTAAGTTGGGATGTTCGGATACTGAACTTTTTTCAGGGTTTTTTCTGATACCAACATTGACAAAATCCCGTAGTAACATAAGCCGTTTCCACCAACCCTACTCTACTCTTCTATACTCGGCTCAAATCTACCCTTGTTGGGCTCAAAAAGGTTCGTGGGCACATGCGCTGACATGCTTGCAATCGTACCTGAAAACATATTTATCCAATGACTTCTTATGGTGCCTTTTTTCCTCTCGAAAATAGCTTTACAGCCCGGTCCAAAAGTCAACTCTTGGCTCAACGCTACGTTCAAGATGCATGTTAATTCTGGGAGTATTTTTTTAAGCAGATGTGGACTCTTGAATGAACATGTTTTTTCAGCCATGTGTCATGCTGTATATTCCGCTCCAAAAGCAACTCGTGCAGCTAATGCACATGCGCAAAAGTGTTTTTTCAACAATTCCCTGTAGGAGGGGCTGCTTGCAGCCATTTTCAAAAGGTACATGTTGATCACTTATACATTTCAACGGAGGAAATAAGCGTCACTATGTCCGTTAATATTTTTACTGTACTTGCTAGATTGCGTCCCTTAACCTCCTGGTCACATGCCTTTTTGTACTTCTCTCTGATGTGCTGTTTTGTCTATGGGGAGAGATGTCAACCTAGACTGCGCTGAGGATTTATTTGAGTATTTGAGTTTACTTGAAATAGAATGAGCAGTACAGACCGTAAAACTGATTGGAAATAAAGCACGTTCAAGCTTGTCTTTGTTGTGCATGATATTATTATGGTGATACCTTTGAGACAGTGCAAAGCTAGACTCTAGTTCCTGGCTCTGAAATGCAATCCAATGCTGTCTCCGTGGATCTGTGGAGTTCTTATCAGCGCCTCCAGGACAAGAAGCTGTCAATACAACAACCACAGAGACAAAGAACGCCATTCCATCCCCCCGTGCTTCGTATCAAAACCGTCCATCTCCACACACACACTAGCACGTTTGGTCAGACAGCAATTAAAAACCAGGGCCCTCTGGTGGGGTGGAGGGCGCCCGTCAACCACAGATCTATAAACCTGATTTCTATCCATTCACCTCGTCCCATTGACACGCTGGGCATCGACTGTGTGGACTGCAACCTCGCTTGTAATTATAATCGTCTACGCCAGAGATGCATTTCATTTGACAGCAATGAATTGAGCTGTTATGCATGTGATCCTGTCAAACAATGAGGAGCCTGATAAATAGCTGTGGCAGCATTATGAGTTTTTTTTTTTTCTTCCTTTCAAGTCTAAGCGACAGAGATGCTGTGCAAGGTGAAAATCAAGGAAATTGAATGTCACAAGATTCTGGTGTTTACAACAATGAGAACAAAAATGCATGGAGGTGCTATGCATTTTAGCGAATATAAAAAACATTGGTTGTAACACAGACATCAGCAAAGCTATAGCGCACTTTTTGTTGGATGGTACTCATTTGGAATCGGTTATGGAACAGTTATGTAAGCAGCACTGTGTAAATATTCTTTCCACTAGTTTGTTACTTAATTCACAAAAACAAAAACATTCATATTTCAGTTTGAGGTTAATATTATATTACGCAGTATTGTTGCAGCGTGTGTGCAGTAAGGAATTTGCTGTAGTGGATGGACTGTTGTGGTGAAGAGAGAGCTGAGTCGAAAAGGAAAAGCTCTCGATTTACTAGTCAATCTCCATTCCGACCCATTTTTATTAAATTAAAATGTTATTATAAAAAACAAATTAAGAAAATATATAATGAGGGGATGAGATAAAGTTTGAATCATAGTTATTGCGTCCCTTCAATGCCAGTAGTTCCCAAAGTGGATGTCAGGATCATCATGGGGGGTCGCAGCATGATTTCTACAACAACATTATATCTATGCAGTTGTTTGTCATAAATTATATTACAATTTTATATATTTTAAGTTAAATAAAATCAAATACATAACATTGAAATAGTATAGCATAGTTTAGCATACATTACACATCAAAATTAAAACCACAAAAATTACTATTATTTACTTTAATGTTGATTTATGGACTATAATCATATCATGTGAACTTAACTTCAAGCTAATGCCATTTTATAAAACACACAATACATATTTACATATTTTCTAAATGTAACTCCATACTACTTCCCACTTCAACTGTCCAATTAAAGTACAGGTCTTTGAATGACTACATTGTACCTTGAAGCCTGTCACAAAGGTCTTCATTTTACTGAGAGAATACAACAACAAAAAATCGTTGTATACTCTGAGGACACTCAAGAGCTATCTCAGTCCACTAATGATGGCCTAGGAGAGAGAGAAGCTTGGCTAGCTAACAAGCAAGCCCGCTGCAATCCACTTGGAGGTCGACCTATAACAAGCATCTTCATGGGCAAATCCTAGGTCAAACTTTAACAAGAGAAGGGCTGCCAAATGGTGCTGTGAAGGCAAGAATAAGCCACACCGGTTTTGGAATTTATAGAATGGCTGGGGGAGATAGGACAAGTGCATGTTATGAGGGTTGTATATCCTGGTCTGACCCCTTGTTTATGTCTCAGCTGTGAGACTTAATGAAAGTTTTACAGACAATAGTACGTGCAAAAGCGTTAACAAGAAAAGTAACACTGGCATCTGGTGGGTAATTGGAACATCATTTTGTACAAAAAATTTCGAGACTTTTATATATTGTTTAAAGACATGAGAAAATATAAACCTCTCAAACCACAATTAGGGTTTGTTTGAAATGGAGAAGGTGAAAGAAGCAGCACAGCAGGACAGAGTGAAAAAGGCTGTCTTAGCGTTGTGGTCAATGAGCATTCTCCTTCAGCGGTGCGTTACGGGAGAAATATCCCCTGTGCTCCAAAAAGCCAGAAAATGCACTTAACTTTCATTTACTGATATCCCACCGCCCTCGCTCATTAAACATTCATGGCCACAACGCCGACTTTTCAAAAAGGTGTGCAGGACATTCAATACTTAACGTGGCAAAGAAGATGAATGCGGCTGAAAGCATAGCAAAGCTCTGGACGCGGGTTTCCACTACATCAAAATGCCGGTGGATAATGGCACAAGAAGGTAACCTGGTCCTGGTGTATTGTGAGCCACTTTGGAGGGATTTGAACTTGACCCACAATCATCTTTACAGCGGTGTGCATCACTTATAATGCCCAGTGTCTTTGTTTGGGGATATCTTTAAATCCTTCAAAGATTTAGTGAAAGGAGTTGGCTTGTCCATCTTAGTATCATCAGCATTTTTTTAAAGGATTTTATTGTTATCTAAGTCCATTGTCAAAATAATTCCCCCCTGGCTTTGTTAACCATGCAATGCTTTATCTTTTCAAAATCCATTCATTTTAAAGCCTTCAATTGATGTATTTTAGTTGCCAAGGCTTGTTTTTCTGTTGCAAATTGAGTTAAATTATATGCTTCTTTAAATGTTTGCACCAAGCATTTAGTTGAAAACCCAAATTTGATTGTATTATCTTTTAAATCGTTAATTGTTCTTGTACATTTAAATAGGCTCCTATAACCACTTCCCATTGATAGAATTATCATATCAGTCGTGAAAACTAAGAGTAAACGGCCACAGTAAAAAACAAATAAAATAATGTACCATTTCTCTGCATTAGCATTAAATATGCTTTTCACCTTGCTCTGTGTTATGGTGAGCCCCTTCACTGGCTTCTGTATACTATAAACCTATTTATAGGTTTCATTTGGAGTGTTGATATAGGCCAGGGATTAGTACAACAGTCCTTTATTCTTCAAACATCAGAGGACTGAGCAGTACACTTGATAAATTCCCAAACGGAGAGTATGCTCTTCATCCTTGGATGTTTATGTTTATGTTTATGTCCGAGTGATGTTTAAGGGAAGCACGATATTGTGACAGATACGTTATTTGCGGCGGTCAGGGGTGACTTTCCACCATCTGTTTGTGAAGCAACCAGCTGAGCAGATGCTGCCAGTAAAAGGCACAAAGTCCCCGTGCTTATCTTGGTTGAGGTGTGCTGCCGCTCCTCGGCACCAGCAAGGTGGAACGATAAACATAATTAAATTGAGTTGGATTACACAAAATGGATGGGATCAGTTGGGAAGCCAGGGAAGCTAATCCAGTGCAATCCTTTCTATTGAGGTTCCAAGCACACAAAACCACATAAATAAAGACGCTGTGCTGTCACACACACCTCAGCAGGGGACACTAAAGGGGGAAAGAAAATCACTCCAAAGTCAAATGTGGCTCGCTCCAGTGCAGTGGTGAACGTGATTATTTATTCATATACAATTAATGCAACCATGCATTTAGGGGGAAACAGCCTATGGTTTAATTACATTTATCAAATATACAAAAGTCACAAAATGAGAGATGCAAATGACATGTCTGCGACATGTTATTTTTACTGTAGGTTTATGAAAATCTACAGTATAACCTAACTTCTTCTTTAATGTGTTTTGGAATAACTAATTGTAAAATCAGTTATTCCAAATAATGCTTCAATTACATTGTAAAAACTCCTTTACTCTATTCATCACTATATACTGTATATATATATACTGTTTATATATATATATATATAAAACTTAAGGTAATACTCAATACATTTCTGCAGCCCGTAGCCGTAGCCATAGGTATGTATTAAAGGCCGTAGCATGTCCTTCTCTGAGACATGACACAGTATCAGCTTTCAGCGTAGTGGAGCCTAAACAAGTGCACTTTGCATTATTTAAGCTACTCTGGCTGGCCACTTTAAATGAGTCTCCTCTTGGATGACCGTGCGAGCAGATTGCTCAAGGCAGACCCTCTGCGACAAGGAAGGGAAAATGTACAGCCTTGTGGCATCTGAAATATGAATGCAGCATTTACACCTCAGCTAGACTTGCTACATGGAAATGGAGTCGCAACATTAAATCAACAAGCTGAGCCTCAGGCGAGCTGCACCAGGTGGAGTTTGGATCCTACAATATGGAGATGTGCTGACGGACGCTGTGCACACATGCAAAAGACTAATAAGACGACACCTGGAGAATAATGCAGTCATTAGGACGCTCTGCTGCCAATGTCTCCAGGAGAAAATCTGGAAAGAGCAGAACAGAGAAATGCTCAAGCCTCCAGGATAAAACACTACACGGGTTTCAACCAGGCATATGGTGAATAATAATTACATTCAGGGGCTTTAAGGAAGGATGCTGATTTGGGAAATAGTGTGATATATGGTAGTCAAGTCAAGGACTTTAATAATATACTACAGTATTTTCCTTCTTCAAAGAAAACATGTTTAAATTGTAACAAACTTTCTTTGCATTGAAGTGCTGGGAGTCACAGTACCACTATGCCACTACGCTGTGATTTTTTACACACAAAAATATCATAGTGCATGGGATTAATTCAGCTGTATCTGTTCCTGTAAATTTCAGGTGCATGCAGGACTTAACCTTGATGAATGTGGTGAAGGAAAACCAACATCCTCTGAATAAAAAGCCCACAAATATACATGTTTTAGCTGGTCTCACCCACAAGTTTTACTATAGAAAAGACTAAATGCAGCCAATGACAATGAGTACACTTGGGCGCACTGGTCTCACTCTCTGGATGTGTGCTACAGTCTGACTATACGGCCCTGTCTTTAGTCAACTAAATAAAGCCTTATTCTAAAAACTACATTTACACAACAGTGGCTGGAAATCAGGCTTGAACTTGTGGTTGAAATTGGAAATTTCCATAGACCTAGTGTTATCCTGTTTTCCTTTTTGTATGTGTTTTTACTTTTCAAAGACATTCCCCAATCGGTCTCCCAATGGTCTCTACGATCCCTTGCCAATTGCATAATCAAGTCCAAAAACTCCTCAGGAAGATGGCAGAAGAAGGGCTCTATCACGCGACATCATGTTCCATCTGTTGTGGAACTGAGAGATAACAGTATTTACTCTTTTTTGGAGTTGTTGCCGATGGCTTAAGCCAAGTTTTTTTCACTGCAGAGTTCAACTTACTTCCTAAAATGTCATGGATTAATTTGGGTGATGGCGTCCAACTACCATGACAGAAATATCAAACTAACTTTGCTGGAACCCAGAATAGAGAGTTTGTGTTAGTTGAATATTTTTGTTTTAGGACCACCAGCCGTGTTCCATAAGTTTCACAAAATGGGGAAATGGCCAATATTTGCAGTAGCTCAAGTAAAGACCTGCAGCGTATGCAAAAAAAAAAAAAGACTAAAAGTGTGTGTGAGCGTCAGAAATGATATCTAAATGTCTTTCATGAGGCATTGAGTATTCCGAGGTCCTCCGCCGGTGAGCTTGTTCTTAAAAGTGTCTAACCCAGATTTGAGCAGCACACCAGATAACAAAGTGCTGAGTGAAACAGCCTCATCTATCTACAAATGAGAATGGATTCACCTCATTGGAGAAAGAGACATTGGACCTGCTCTATAGCTCTGGGCAATTACTGTTTGCAGATCTTCAAACAGTGAGATTTCATTAAGTTATTCAACCTTTTTTGGCAATTTTATTCCAAATTTCATAGAGCAAATATTGCATGTTTTATGCATGTTGCCTCTTAATCTATTTTTATGTGAATCTAGGTACCAGACTCGAGATTAAAAGCCTTGCCTGCGAGAGCTCTATTTTTAGTGTTTCTTTTTTAAAGGGCTGACTAATGTAATTACTGTATTTTGCCAAACCTTTTCCAAAATGAGAATAAAAAAGAAAATAGTACAACTGGGCTTTCATGTAGCGTGTGCTTCTGCATTGACTCACACACACACACACACACACACACACACACACACACACACACACACACACACACGCACACACATGCTCTGTCCTTATTCAAATAAATGCTTGTGAGACAGACAGCAGCAAACTCCTATTGTAGAAGGATACTGTTAACAACGGAAATGCCTTGGATGAGGGGAATCAAGTGTTAATTGTTTTTTGACAGTTTTTGCACTTTCCATGTATTTTGCTAGGGCTGCCTTTTTTTTGTCAATGAAGGCAGTCTATTCTAAAACAAATGAACGAGTTTACAGCAGGACAGTCTCTCCCTTGATGAATAAAGAGCGAGTAGAAATACAATTATAATCGACGGTGATGAATCCTACAACATTTAAACGTCTCTGTTTGTGTGCACATTGATACAAATCATATAAAAAGCTTTGTCTCCTTTTGTTCAATCTGGAAGGACTCAAAAATAAACCGGGTTACAGGTGTGATCGCTGCTGCCTCTTGACACATCATTTTGAATATTTTAACTTAAGCATTTCAGTTCAATAACAACTGAACAATTAAATCAACATCAAGACAACCGCTACTAGCCCCCTGCCATCTACCTACCACTTTCTAACTGATCCTAATGGACAAGTTTGTGAACGGGTGTATTACAGAAATCACTTGGAAAGACAAGTCCAAATTAGTTCCTCTGACACTGAGACGGAGGAATAACGCCAGCACAGCAGCAGAGCACGTCAGTCAGCTGAGTGACAATGTAACCCTGATATCTGTGATTACTTGACAAGATAAAGCTCAAAGAAAGGATTTTGCTGCACCAGTTCAACAATGAAATCATACAATATATCAAATACACGTTATTGAGCGAGTCAGGGGCAGATATAAAGCTTTCAATCTTCAATAGTGTACACATTTACTTCAAACTCACTTCATCCATGTGGGAAACTGCCCAGAGTTGCTGTGTCCGTAAGAAAACAGCCTGAAGTGAAGTTCAATTCTAGCTTTATTTACCCAGTGGATTTAGCAGTGTAGAAGCGTTCCAGGCAAAGACTAGTATTCTGCACCCAATAAATCACAACAAACTTCCCCACAATGAAAAAGGGACACTAGAAGTATCTACTAACATGTATAGTCAGTAGTGTGTCTATAAATAGAGTAAATCAATAACAATTAATTAGCTAAATTAATTGACAATAAATAATTGATATGAATTAAATGTATCGATAAGGAACAAAAAAATGTTTTAGGAGTGAGTGTTGACAGCTTTTCTATGCCTCCTTTTTAGTGATGTTTTAGTTGACTATGAACACTTATGTATTTCATAAAGTATATATATATATATATATATATATATATATATATATATATATATATATATATATATATAGTCTAATAAAGGTTAAATTGAAGAGAGAGAGCATGATGTCACAATTCACATAGTAAAACCGTCCAGGAGAATTTGAATATACTAACCCTAACTTAACTAGCTTGTTCCATTCCAAAATTGGTTTAGATTTTACCATGCAAAAATAAAAAAACACATGCAGAGTATTATTCTTTAAACACAGAAAAATATATTTAAAAACAACTGGAACAAAGTGCTGTTAAGAGCTGTTTAAGTTTTGATATCCTTGTGAATATTCTTGCAGCTCTAAGACTTAAACCATAGCTACCCTTGGGCAGATACAGTAAACCAGCTCTGACTCAGAGAGAGCACTTACCAGACCAAATAAAAACAAATACGATCTGACAGATATTTTCATACTATTCACAACAAATACTCCAGTCTAGTGGACTATAATGAAGTGCTACAGTTGTGCCCAAGAGTAAAAGCCACATTGAATCATATAAAAGTGTACAACGGATAGTACACGAGAGGCAGAGGAAGTTCTAATGATCTGATGTGTGTGATTGCGAATGCACGGGGCGACAGTATTCACAGAAGTAATAGTATGAGAAGGCATCATTAAATAGAAATTATGCCCGACTTTGCTGGGGGAATGTTTTTAGGGAACCCTTGAGGACTCATGTTTGGGCACAAGCTGTGAGCAGGACCAGCCTGTCAGATAGGATAAAGCAGCCGGCGCAGCAGCAGTGTCTGGGGGCTCATAGCATTAGTTCCAGTGCAGCCACAGCAGCACAAGCAATGGACCAAATCTGCTTGTCTGTTACCTTTAAAAGAAACATATTGCTTCATGCTGAACCAGTGCTTCTTGAAGAATACTTAGATGTCCTGACAGTCCAAAAGTAGAGGGATGACAAATGTGGAGCAACAAAAAAAGATTTTCAGCATCTTCAAAGCGGCGGAGGATTAATTAAACTGTGGTTCCATCCGTTTAAGAATTCCATTTCGGTCACGTCTCCTTGCTTCAAAGAGGGGAAACACATGTACATTTGAATAAGAGGGTGATTATTCCAGCTCTCGCACAGCGGCTTACACATGTCTGCATGGGGATGAAGACAAGTCCAGCCTGCTAACTGAATGTCAAGTCGACTGAGTGCTGAGGTCTCACTAATGCGGCCATCACAAAACTTAGCAATGGCATTTGTCAGGCTTGGAACTGCCGAAAGCCTAGAGCTGTGTCAAATGAAAATTGACAATTTGACATTTTATATATTATTTTTTATGTTAATGAGGAAAAAATATCTACCTTGCACGATCTTGCATTTACAAAACAGTAATGTGGTGTTGTAATAAATACTGTACCGTGTTTGTGTGACTTTACAAACGACAGTAGACCGATCCTATTTGGGACAACCCCAACTTAAAATGTAAACATATGCACACAAATCCTAGAATTAAGTTCACAACCAAACATAGAGTCGACGAGTTTGTGTTAAGCATCCAACCATCCAGCATCACTTTTTAGCTAACAGCATCACCTCCACGCTGTTTACAAGACGGGGGCTCACCTTGGTCCAGTAGCCGCATGGAGTGATGAAAAGTCGGTTCCAGCGTGTCCTTCTCCGCCATAAGCTCCGGTAAGTAGTTCTCGCTCCCCATCCTGTTCCAGTAGATTTTCCCTTTCACCCAACAAGTCAACCAGTCAATGCGAGTCAATTATTCAAAGCAGCAGAAAAGGGAGGGGGGAAAAAACTTGAAACAGAGACAGCGCCAAGTTAGCAAACCTGCGGTGACGGTGCGTGGAGAGTCTCAGAGGCGACAGAGCTGGTGTTGCATATCTCAGATTCTCACAAAAATGTTATAAAAGCGAAAGTATCCGCGATGGCTGGAGCTGGTGCGCATATCAGAGGAGGAAAGTGGTCCTACGTTCGTGTGCGTGCGTGAATGGCTGGTGGCTGTGGGTGTGTGGTGCCTCGCTTGCATCCGGAGGTAAAGTGAGGAGGAGGCAAAGCGAAGGCAAGGGTTGGCGCGAGGGGAGGAGCCGGCGAGCGCGCGGGCTCTCTCCGAGGTGCTGAAAAGCGCGCAATTAGCATAGCATTAGCATACACCTCCACGCGCTGCGCAGACGGGGTTGATAATAATAGCTATCAGCAGGTGTCAAAGTCAAGAATGTCACTGTTAAGATTTAGTGACAGAAAAGAGGGAGGGGGGGGCAAATTAAATAGGTATTAGAGCCAGGTTTCACTGCCAGGATTGTCATTCTGTCGATTTAATTGTTCCATTTTAGGAGCATTTCTCCTGCAGCTTATATTATGAACGTAATTGTATAAAACAGGGTAAAACAAAAGCTCTACTCTCTATTGATTGGGAGTGTTTCCACCGGCTGTGCACCGGTACCTGCTGGATCCTGGTTCTAACCTAGCCGAGATGGTACTAAAGTGTTCTACCTGCCAGTGATTGGCCAGAGTGCTGCTGGAAGCCATGGTTACCAAGGAATTTCCCTTAATACTGGTTTGTTGTGGGTAGGTTGCTAGGATATGATTCCAGATAAGCATAATGGAAACATAGGTAGAGTAGAGTAGAGTAAAGTAGGGCCAAGTGGGACTGGTGGAAAGAGGGCTTTATAGACTACATTATACTATAGAGACATTTTGAATTAGCACCAGGCTTGCTTAAAGGTGCATGATGCAACTTTTTTAAGCCCTTGTTTCCTTGGAGTACTTTCTTTAATTTCTTTGCCCAAGCGAAGTTCCAATGTGGATGGATAATTTAACACCATAACATGCAACATTCGAAGCATTGAGATGGACCCTCTAAGTCAGGGGTGTCATTCATGCGGCCCGCGGGCTGGATCAGGCCCGCCAAGAGATTTGATACGGCCCGCGGCTCGTTTATGTAAAATGATAATAATAATAAAAGAAATAATAATAAAAATCCGCGACGCGAGGCTCCGCGACGCCACAGCGCCGCGCTCAGCAGTGAGACCAGTGCGTCTGTAGCTGGCTCCACCAGAGCGGTGCTGAAGGAATAACATCTTAAAGTACGAGACTCGGCGATGCGGCACTTTGAGCGGAGAATTGAGAATTGAGAAGATAAACATGTCTGGCCCTGAAGACACAGCAGTCTGTTTGTGCCAAGAGCGAGAGGTTAGTTCTGCTGTAAAGGGAAGCTAAAAACATTAGCATTAGCATCGCAGCCACACAGTGAGAGAGTTGTTAAAACTCTCTGTTATGGTGCATTCAGACCGCAAACGCTCAAACGCTGAAGCCCCGCTCACCAGACGCGCATTCTCTAGTTTTCAGACGCAGAGGACTTTACACCAGAACGTCCTGACGCGAGCCGGAAGTACCGGAAGAAGCCGCCCGGCTCTAAAGGGGCGTTCACACCGGACTTAACTTCGGCGTCAAAAGCGTCAGGTTTGCATTGAAAGTGAATGGTGAAGCGCGTCAGGTGAAGCCGAGAGCCCCGGCGTCACTTGACGCGCGTCAAAAGCTTCAAGAGTCGCGCGTACTACGCGCTCACTTGAAGCTTTTGACGCGCGAAACGCTCGCGTATCACAACAATCCCTCTGACGCCGAAGCTGAGCAAAGCTGAGCTTTTGAAGCTTTGACGCGGGCTTCAACCAATCAGGAGACGAGGAGCAGCAGCAGCAGAGGGTCTGTCTCTGTCATGGAGAGAAGTCATGTATCTGCTGCTGCTGTTTTATTGTCATTATTGTTATTAGTAATATTATTTGTATGAGTAGTAACATTCTGAGTAACAAAATCATTGTACACATGCTGTGTAGTAAACGTAGTTTATTTAATATAAGAACAGGCTGACGATGAGTCTGGCTCAGAGCAAGGCAGCTCCGGGCGGGCGAGAGCCGGGGAGAGGCAGGGAGAGCCGGGGAGAGGCGAGCGAGAGGCGGGGAGAGGCAGGGAGAGGCAGGGAGAGGCGAGCGAGAGCCGGGGAGAGGCAGGGAGAGGCGAGGAGAGGCGAGCTCCGGGGTTTGAGAACTCAGACTGGCCGAGTGACATGCGGAAGTACCGCTGAAAGCGAAACTCCTCCGTACGCAGCTCCTGGAGTAAATGACGGAACTCTGCAAACACTGCAGCCTCTCAAGTCTGTGGTGAACCCAGAACATGTTTTGTTGAAGCCCTACAACAACGTTATTTTGCTTTAAATAACAAATAAAGGCTCGCTGCTCATTGAAAAATCCACCGCTGTCCTGACTACAGACAACAGAGAAGCTCCTCCCACCGGCGTCAGGCGCGTCACTCGCGTCAAAAGCTTCAAGCACCAAAATGACAAAACTATCCCGGCGTCAGTTGAAGCGCGTCAAAAGATTTTTGAAGCTTTTGGTCTGAACGCGCCTTAATGCTAACAGAGCTATGCTAGCGGCTTCTTGTGTACAGATCTTCTCCAATATGTAGCTTTGCAGCGTGTCTTTGCTCACAGACATTCCACGGGCTTTATACAACAGTAGTATGTGTTCATGGAGGTGCGGCATTCGTTTTTTTGTATTATTAAATGGTATTTCCGCATCGGCGAACACACTCGAAGCAGTTGCATAAGGTCACGGGAGCATGACAAAGCGTATATTTACAAGCATACAGTCCCCCATTGTCAGCCCAGGTTTAGTCCTGGTATAGCTCCTGTTTTGGCTGTTTACAGTATGTTCAGTCTGCTCGCTCAGACCACCAATGTCCCCCCACTTTGCGGCTCTCTGATTGGTCGCTGCACGAACGTCCCGAGGAAAAGTTGAGCAAAGTTTATCTCCTGTGGGCGTCCATTTTCCGCTCCTGCTCCTCCCCTTTCACTTTCCCGCCAAGTCCGTGCGGCTCTACTCAGCAGTCCCTAAGTGCGTGCCGGGAGGTCCGTGCGTTTTGACGCTGCAACGCGCGTCACCATAGATTTTGCATTTAAACCCGACGCGACGCATGATCCGGTCTGAACGTGGCTTGAAAACATACAGACTGCAGTCATAGTCTGAGAAACCGCTCACTGTCACCAACATGTTGCCATTGATAAGAGACTGATGTTACTGATGTCACATATTCATTTGTGGTGTTACTGAAACTATCAGAGGAGTTTTGAGCGCTGCTGGTGCTGTTGTTGCTGGTGCTGCTCCTGGTTCTGCTGTTGTTGCTGGTGCTGTTGGACAGTGTGGACTGGTCCTACGCTGTCTGCCTGGTACCGATGGTAAAAACAGGTGTAGTGACAAAGCAGCAAATGGAGGTGATGATTTTTGGACATTTGTATTTTACACAAAGACACTGCTGCAGTCTTTAAGAATAGATCCCGTTATGGAAGTTGTTTTGTTCATTTCAACTGAATCATGGTCAGTTTGATACTTTCTCTCTGATGATAATGATGATGTGCTTTTTTCTATCTACCTACTTTACCTTTGTGAGCAAGTTTTCTCTGTAATGAGCCTTAACACAAAGCTAACATACATTTATTAATATAAATATTGTGAAATGTCATTTACAATGTAATATTGTAAATACATTTCATTATTTGCACTATGAAAAACTCACTGTTACATTTAAGTTTGTAACAGATTTACATTTAAAACTGAGCGAGTATTAAAGGACAGTGTTTTAAAGGAACTTTTATATAAATGTGTTTATGTGCACAAAAAGTTGGACCCGTTTTTGGGTATTTTTGTGGAGCATCTTCTGGTCCGGCCCATTTGAGATCCAATTAGGTTGTATTTGGCCCCCGGATCAAAATGAGTTTGACACCCCTGCTCTAAGTAGTGTAAAATACATATTATGTTAGGTGTTACTTGTTGCTATTCTTCCTGGTGGTCCATAAAATAAAATATAATAAAAACATAATACAGCACTTAAAATGAAGATACACAAAGTGTTCAATGTTTAGGAGGAAGCTATGTTTGTATTCCTCTGTTACTAATTAGCCAAGAATCTTATTTGTTTGCAACATTTCTTATAGCATAAGAGCGACACATTTAGATGATCAAAAGTATAAAAATAGAAGTCATATATGAATAACGTTTTTGACATTGATGTGTTTCATATGGCTGGGCATGATCTCCATAGGTCACATAAAAACACTACTGATAATAATAACTATAAATATGTATATCCTATAATTCTGTTTTGTATTCTTTCTTCTTTTAACACTCGAGCAGTTACAGCCTCGATCTGCTATTATCCAGTAAGCAATGCACGGTGTTTATTAATTGTAGCTCGAGGGCTGATGTTTATGGCTGATATAAATGACTAATCTAAATGGTCTTAGTCACAGAATATATCACCTCAAGATACAATTCTCACACACATTCAGCGCTGCACCGACTGGGGCCAAGCCACTGGAGGATACCACCGTGTGTTCATTTCTCATAAATAGGGTCCTACCTCCAATGGCTTTGTTTACAGTTGAGGGTGCCTCGAAGCAAAAGATTATGAGATATACTTAGAGAAGCCTGCTCTCGGACTGTAGTTTCCTGTGACTAAAACAATTATTGACTCCTGAAGTGCTACCACATAAAACTTTATTCTGCTATCTATAATAATGACAATGTGTGACCATTGGTTTTGGTTGAAGAATTGTTTTCAACTGAGGTTCATTTGACTGATGTATCGTATATAATACAAGTTTTAATTATTGAAGTTCCACTTTGTTTGATCAATATTTGTTTTCCCTCTTACTTTGTTCCCTTATCCCATGCAATGGGGTTGTGTATTCAATTTCATCAAGGTTTAAAAGAGGCAAGTGTCTGTGAAGCAGTCAATTACAAAGTTTATTTGTTTATTTGTTTATTGGGGATCCCCATTAGCTTCCACCAAAGTGGTTGCTAATCTTCCTGGGGTCCCAGTTAAGACGACTGTATTACAAAAAATAAAATAAAATAAAAAAACTAAAAAATCAATACATTCATTAATACAGTACATTATTCAATACAATACATGAATTCACTACCATAATGTTAAAAGCATAGATCAAATAGATCAATTAGATCAATTGCCAAGTCAGCATCTGTAAACAACACAAGGCATCAAGGCATGAAGCCATGCATTATAATGATGCATTGTACATTTGATATTTGAGTTTTCTTTTAAAAATATGTAGAGAAGTTTGATCTCTCATCTCCCTAGGAAGCTCATTCCAAAGTTGAGTCGCTCTGAAAATAACAGTCCTTTTCAATGATTTTGTTCTGGGCCGATTGACGACCAAGTCAGCATTTTGAGCCTGCCTAGTAGAATGGGTGTGAATCTGATGTACATATGTGATTTTCTCAAACATTGAAATTGGTTCACCAGTAAGTATTGCTTTTTTCAGAAATATTAAAAGGCTATACTGTAGCTTATTGTGAACCAAAGGCCAGGATAAAATTGTATGCATTTTGTTTATACTGGTAAAATAAGAACAATTTAAAACCAGTCTTGCAGCCTTGTTCTGTACAACTTGCAATCTAGATAAATCTGTGTTGCATGCAGCAGACCATATAATGGGGCAGTATTCAAGATTAGATAAAACGAGGGATTGGACCACCTGCTTCAAAATTGTTGTAGGTACAAAATAAGAACACCTTCTCACCACACCAATAGCGCTACCCATCTTACTAATCACCTGGTCAATGTGCGGTGACCATGAGAGATGGTGATCCACTATAACACCTAAAAGTTTAATTTGCTCAACCTGCTCTAACTCGGCTCCCTCCATAGTCAATTTTAATTGACACTTTTCATGTAGACGTTGTTTACTTCCAACAAGCATAGATCTTGTTTTAGAAATATTTAAAATCATGTTGTTGCTTTTAACCCACTTGAGGACCTCGGCCAAATCATCTTTTAATACATTTGATATTTCATTCACATTTGAATTGGAATAATACATGGTCGAGTCGTCAGCATACATGACAACTTCAGTTTTGTTTAGTACATAAGGTAAATCATTAGTGTAAACAGAGAAGAGGAGTGGGCCGAGGCAGCTGCCTTGAGGTAAGCCACAGTGAATATCAGATTCTTTAGACAGGGAACCATCATAATAGACCTGCTGACTCCGGTCTGTTAGATAATCCTTTATAAGAAACAACGATCTTGTTGAAAGTCCATAGCACCTTAACTTGGCAATTAAAAGGTCATGATTGATAAGATCAAAGGCTGCACTAAAATCTAAAAATATAGTCCCAACAAAGCCACCTTTATCTAATTCCCGGTACCAGTTGTCAATCATATGGACCAATGCAGTAGTGGTGGAATGATTAGGTTTATATGCATGCTAGAACTTAGTTAGCAGGCTGCAGTCAACAAAATATGTTTGTATTTGGTCACGTATTAACGTCTCCATAATTTTCCCTAAAACAGGTAATATGCTTATGGGCCTACTGTTTGCCCCGTTAAATAATGTGTTTTTATTTTTTGGTATAGGGATAATTTTAGACTTTTTCCATTGGGAAGGGAAGACGCCACTCCTTAAACATCTATTAAATATGTGGCATAAAGGGCGTGACACAAACTTGGCAGCTAGCTTCAGAAACTTGCCTTCTATATTGTCTAGGCCAGCCGACATGTTTTCAGGCAAGGAACTCAGAAGGTTTCGCACTTTTTCTATACTGACAGCAGTTAGGTCAAAAACACATTGCTTATTGTCCATGATTATGTTTTTAATAATATATGAAGAAGATGCAGACTCACCAACACTCATGTTAGCTTTCAATCTTTGTATTTTATCGTTGTTGTAACGGTTAAAGTAATTGGCAATTTCATCAGGTTTAAAAATGCATACATTATCAGTCTCAATGTGTCCAGGAGTTGAAATTTCATTCCGCCCAGTAAGTGAATTAAATGTTTTCCAGATCATTTTACAATCATGACTAACCTCACTAAATTTTCTTATATAGTGTTGTCTCTTTTTAAGCAAGTTTAATTTAGTCACAGAGTTTCTTAATTTACGGAACCTAGCCCAGTCCAATTGATTGCCCGATTTTACAGCAGTCGTCTTAGCAGCCTCTCTCTGTGACATAGCAGCCTTTAACTCAGTATCTAACCAAGGTGCATTGTTTGACCTAACAGTTCTCCTCTTTAGTGGAGCATGTTGGTCAATAAGTTGACAAAACGTATTGTTAAACATGAACAGAGCATACTCTGGGTTACGTTCAGAGCAGATGTCGTCCCAATCAATTTTCTCAAGGTCAGATAAAAAGTCATTAACATTAAACTTGTTGAAAGCCCTTTTATTAAGAATCTTAGGTACACCTTTTGGAGGTTTAATTTTCCTATTCACAGCCACAAGATGGTGATCGCTAAAACCAACAGGTTTCGAAATGACATCGTTACAGGATTTAGGCACGTTTGTATAAATATGATCAATACAAGTAGAAGATGTAACGCCTGCAGCATAGGTCCCAACTCTTGTTGGAACCATGATTAATTGGTGTAAATTGCACGCAGAGCATAATGAAAACATTTTCTTCCTAATTGGGCATTTCATATCTAGCCAGTTTATGTTCATATCTCCTAATAAGAATAAATCTTTGTTTTCCTCAGATATTTTACTCATCATATCACAAATGTTGTCAGTATAAAATACATTTGAATTTGGTGGTCTATAGATACACCCAACTAAGACTGGTTTTCCATAGAGAGGTTGTATCTGAACCCATATATTTTCTATGGTTTGTTGCATTAGATCAGGGCGTAGTTTGGCATTAACAGTGTCTTTAATGTAGAAAGCAACGCCTCCTCCAAATGCGTCTCTGTCCTTCCTGTACAATGTATAACCATCAATTCTAAGTGCACTGTGAGGACTGTATGCTTATTCATATATTTTAAAACATTTACCCTGAATTGGCACTACTTTGACTTCGCTCATGCCTCTGTTTTTGTGGTGACAAGATTGGTCAGTATCATAATTATAAAGGAGTAAATGTTAATGTTAGTTTCTATAGGGATTTTCATACTGCAGCCCTGGTAATTCTAGACCAAATGGTGGGTCGACAAATTGTGATGTTTCTGCAAGATATTTGAACCTGTTTTATTTTTTTCAAAGACTTTTTTTGAAGTATTTCTTGTAAAGCCATGGTGCTACTATATGATCAAAGAGAATTGCATTACAGTATAACCGAATACAGCAATCTTATCATCCATTGTGAGAAAAGACAATTTCCAACTTATTATTTACAAGGACAACTTTACAAAGGAAAGGGCAGAGCGGGCAACAGACCATACTCTGATGGTAAGAGCTCCACGGCTTGTTTCACTGCCATTATGTGATTATTAAGTATCCCTCAGGGTGATGTGTGTGTAGTTTTATTTCCTCCTTTACCTGACCCACATGTAAGCAACAGGCTTTAAAACAGTTTTGGTTTTTTTCTCTTTCTAAATTCCCATTTCGCTGTGATGGCATGGCTGGCAAAATACTTGAAAAAATGCCATACATACAGTCTGGATATTAGCAAAAATGAACTGTGCTATGTTCATTCTACTATCCAGTGCCTTTAGTCCTCAACTCCCCTCACTTTTCTCTTGTAGAAACTCAGATTCATGGGTTGAGAAGTTCAGAAAAAAGCGTGGCCAAAATCAAACAATCATCGATTCTATTTTGTTAATCATCTCAAGGTAGATAAAATTCCTTCTCTCTTCACTGTTGTTCCTGGTTTGTAATTCCAGGCGTTGCGTTGTGCGTAACAGGACTTGACACTGGCATCAGCTCGCGGTCACATCGGGCTAATTACTCCTCAGGTGACAGCAGACAGTGTAAAACAAGGCTTTATGAAGATTGAAAGCTGACACGTCTCCCACTGAAATCAATTTGGACTTAGATCAAGGCACTGAGAAAGAAGTCATGCTAAGACAGCATCACTTGAACAGATTTCTGCTGTACGTCACACGCGCTTCATAAAAGGATTTGAGCCATGAAACCAGTCTTGTGACAATTGCAATCAAACATTAACACGTCAAAATGTATGATGCATTTTCCAGAGGTAGCATGTATAGAAAAGGAAAGTTGAAACCGGACATTGAAGTATGCTCTTCTTTCCAGTTGGCCAGTGCAATGCAGCAAGTCTTGTCATGGGATACGTTAGAGCCTGGAACTGGCTCTGATTTGCTTGGAAAGTCCACAACGTTTTGATGCTGAGCCATGCAATCTGATTAATTTCAGTGGCATGCACGAAACCAAATATCTTATCGCTCACCTGTGTTAATAGAATCTCCAATCTCAAATGAAGATCTTTGCTCAAGCTTTTAAACTTTTTAGGAAGAAGGCCACTTTGGTTCACAAAAATTCTCCAGTGGCCGACAACCCGGAATGTAAAACTGTTATACTGAGCTTTGAAATGAGTTATGATGTCATGTCCATATTCATTCACAAAAACGCATGTGATTCATCCCGATAAAGTCAATGAGAGGCTTGTAGTGTTTTTCACCACGCCTGTAGCTGAAGTTGGCTGGATGACACTCCGATTATGATTGCAATTGCTGCTTTATCTTAGCAAGGAAGACGACCACATATATATCCAAGCGTTTGGCCTGCAAGTTTGGACACCCCTGCACAAGGGGATAAAGGCCTGAACAAGCTCCAGTGCTTCTGCCTTGTCCTGAGCTCCTGTCCTGAGCTCCTGTCCTGAGCTCTTGTTGTATTTTTACACTGTGTTTAAACTTGTCATTCAGTTGTTCAAATAAAAAATAATTACAATTCATCCCATACATCAGTTTTCTCTTCTACTATGTCCTTCATCTATAAAACAAAGACACCTGTGTGCTTGTAGGTGCCATCCCACAAAGGGATGGCAACTACGTTCTCTGCTTCTTGTGGCTGTCAACACTATATTTTCTGATTTGACACAAGCTGTGAAGGGCCAGCCATTCTGCAATGATCAAAATAGCACTTTGTCAAAGTAATGGACCACTGTTCCTCTGTCTTCCCACCTCTGTATCAACCGTCAAGTCACTCAGTATGTTTTACTGCCCTGGCTCCTGAAAACATATAGCACTGTTTTGTGCGATAGAATGTTTATTTTTTTCCACTTGATGTGTAGACGACTTTGATTCCTGCTTCAATGGCAATATATGCGTGTTTGTTTACGAAGACCACTAGATGGAAGCATATCTATAAATAAAGTCGTGCTCCTGAATGAAAGATTAGTACGTTTGAGCCGCATTTTAATGGTCTCTGGGGAGAGATTAGAGAGTAAGCTGTTTCATAATGCGTTTGAAATGAATCACTCAACAACATACTCAAATCCTGACATGTTTAAGAAAGTTTTAGCAGAATATGACGTTTCGAGCTGCTAAAAATCTTTAGGCATTGTTAAACACACACACACACATACACACTCACACTATCTCACTCCTCAAAAAATCCACAAAAGACATGATTAAATATACATAAATCCATTGCATTTTTGCCTCTAGGTTACATTTCTGAAGATATTAAAATAGAATGGAGAATGGGGAGAAAAGTGTGTCTCAATTATATAAGCCGAGATGATGAGCCTACCAATACATCCGCCCACCTGAGGCGACCGTATGCATCCTCCACAAATATTGACTTATTGAGTTCTTATCTTTCGCACTTTATTTTCTAAGCAATGTGAAGGTGCCCAGGGAGGATGCGCGGACCAGGGACAACAAGACGCCATAGTGCTGCTGGAGATATATCAACATTCACCACAGAATGACAGATGATCCAGATTAAGCGGAATAACGAAAACAGGCCAATGCGGCATCTCAATTATCGGAAACATAATGGACACACCTGTTTATTTACATTGCATTCAGTTAAATAAATAATGCGGTAGAAGCGAATATTCAGACTGCGGGAACGTTTCTGAGTGCTCGCTATCTCTCCTGCCACACTGGGTCCTCCCACTGATACACACCTGGGCCTGAGCTCACCGCCATCAGCCTCACTGCAAAAAGTGATGAAAAATAAGTCAAATCTGCTCAAATTTGGCAAAATGATTCGAAATTTGACTGCCTACAAAAAGATCCGCCAATGGGACAAGCAAAATTATCTTGTTTCAAAAATATACGTTAAAATACAGCAACAGTTCTTGACTTGGGACTAAATAGCTTTGTCCCAGTGGCAAATATTGCTCTAAGACAGTCAGAATATACTCAAATTAATAAAAATAACACTTGATTCAAGCATATATTGCTACATATATATTTTTTTGCAGTGCTCTCATCTGCACAGACACACATTGGCGCAAATCAGCATCACCTATGACTGCATTTAAACGATGCCTCCAGTTGACCTCAGTCCCTGCATCAATCTGCTGTTTGTGCAGCCGCCCGCCTCCTCCCCATCACCACCTCATCAGTGGGGGAATCATCATGTCATCGGTTCATGTTCCACCACCACCAGGGTTTAGGCCCAAGAGAGTTGAAATTCCCTCCTGCATATGTCATACAATATTGGCAAACCTTATCGTACCTTTCATGCAATAAATATATTCGTACCACATCATGCGTACGCCAGGTCTAATTGCCCAAACATGTAGCGACAATATATCCATGGAAGCAAACTCCAAAATTATCACTCTAATCTTATCTTGAGTCTGTCCAGATTGGAACATGAGTAAAAACATGTCTATGCAAGGGAAACACACTTTCAACAGTCCCCACAATTTTATTTCATTTCAGCTTGGCAGTTATTCAACACGATACTAAATACAAACTGTGCTTATTTCTATGTTATCTATGTTATTTAGATTGAAAAGGTGCTGACATAAATGCACATATTAGTGTAGATTATTTCTGCAAACACCTCTTTCTAAACACCAGGTGCCCTTTGAAACCTCTGACACGCTGAATCTTCCTAATGTATTCATGCACACGGACTGGGATGCTTGACCTATGCAGAGGTGAATAGATTTTGAGAGCGTATTGACAGCTTGTCTAACAAGTGAAAGCAGACTAAGAAGTCATGCAGTCCTCATCAATTAGCTAAACGAGTGAAGAAGGCAATTACACTGTGCTCCTTAAGGACGCAGGTCGGCTTCATAGGTGGGCTTTTACAGCATGGTGTTATTATGTCATTAGTGATTTCCATGCCTCTCAGCATTGCTTACTCAGTTTCTATATTTGTTGTCTATTCACTATTTTAACAATGCTTTGAATTCATCTTGACTTGACACAAGTACAAGCAAAACTTGGAAATTTAGAATATCGTCCACTTACAATGTGAAAGTAATATGGGACAGCCTCATAACACGATATAACAAGCAGTTATTTGTTATAATGTCGATGATTATGGTACAAAGGCTGTAAAAACAACACAAATAAAACATCCCAGAAAATGTGGATATTTTGAGAATGGACTGTAAGACATAATCATCAACATTTTAACAAACCAAGGCATAGAATATGTCACTCTGCATGTAATGAGTCTGTATAATATATTAATTTCACATGAGTTGCAGAAATAAATTAACTTTTAACGATCTTGAACAAGTTTTACTTGCTGCATCTGTTTAGGTGTATATTCACACAACCAAGTCCTTTACAATGGTTGCTTATTATATAAATGAATAGCGATTTAAATGTGTGACTTTATGACAGTAGATTACTTATTTTCAGTAAATATTTTTGCTCATCCAAAATGTAGGCTCCTCTAGCAGTGAGCTTGAGGGTGAAGATAGTTTAGAAAACCCTTCTGCATTTTATATGTAGCATTTGGCAGTAAAAATGATAAAAGCATTACCAAGCAGCAGTCAAAAGGCAGACAAAAATATAATTATATTTTACTTGTGTAAGAGATTCAAATGTGCCATCAGGCTGTGGACCATAATTCAAGTGTTGAGGACAAGACCAGGGCATACCACGTCCCTGCACCTTCCTGCATTTGTGGCCAAACTTTTTTCTTCCAAAAGTAATTATGTTGCGGAGACAGCTTACTGTAAGAAAAAAAAGATTACAAAATGTCTACAAAACCCATTGCACACTAAATTTACAGATAAACTCTTATTTTCTAAAGTCAAATTCCTGGCTCAGCTGTTTAGCCTATAACCAGCCCAGGAGGACCACAAAGAGTGTCAACACTGCCTCCTACTGGCAACATAGTGTTTGTCACTTCTCATTTCAAGTGCAACAGAGTAAGTGTGCCCTTTTTAACTCTGTAAGGCAGTGTCTCCCAAAGTGGGGTCCGCGGCCCCCTGGTGGGCCGCGAGGGTACTGCAGGGGGGCCGCGGGAGGTCATAAAAAAAAATATATAATTATTTAATGTTAAATTTATAATGTTTTGTTTGTAATATTAAAATATTTGTGTTCATTATTTGACTTGAATAATCCACTGTAATCATTTTTGTGTTACAATGTTTGTAGCAAAGGCTATTTCCCCAAAATAAAATAACCAGAAGAGCCTATTCTTAATGTTGTCTTCTTGGTTATTATTTTGGGGGGCCACGCAGACCCGTCAGATTTTTAAGGGGGCCTCGGTGTTACTGAGTTTGGGAATGGCTGCTGTAAGGCATTAAGTCATGGATTTGCTTTTGCTTTAGAATTATAACAATCACATTTTTTAGCAATGTAATAACTCATATTGTGCTTTTTGGAGCTATAGTTAAGTGATAGATTTTGATTACATTACATTATTTTTTTTTTTCTATTATTTTTAAGAACAAACCAGTGAGTGTGTATTGGTTTCTTAAATGCAAGAGATTATAAGGTTACGGTGAATGCATAATTCTCTTATCGCTGTAGAGCAATAGGGTCGCTGTAATAAAGCACCTGGGAACCCATCTCCAAATGTTGATGCTCGGCTTGGTCAGAATTACCGGTGCTGGAGGTTTTTACCTATTGTAAATGTTTTTAGAGGTATGGGAAACCAGAGCACCCAGAGGAAACCTACACAGACAAGGGGAGAACATGCAACTCCACTCAGAAAGACCCTGTTCCAACTAGGTTTCAAACCCAGGACCGTCTTGCTGATAAGCGAAAGTGCTAACCACTCACCCACCGTTATATGACTCAAACACATATAACAACATTGAGTGGAGAGACATTTGTGTGATGTTGCATGTTCTAGATTTACATCCATTGAAAGGAATAATGGACATGACGTTTATGCAATCTTTTTTCTTTTCTTCAAACCAAACGGAGAAAAAAACATGGGCTCCATCTGCTCTGCTCCCATCTAGATTAATTTATGAAACGCAATTTAAATCAACTAGCATTGATTTGGAGATATTGTTTTCCCCCACACAGCCACATAAAGCACAGTCACAAAAAGCAGCTCGTTGAGGCCACTAAATAGAGCGCTCACATCCATTACGCAGCCATTGAGCACAACTATATTGCCAGGACCAATCTATCAAGTCCATTGATCACGGCTGGTCTGCAGTAGAGTGCGTTTGGGGCTCTGGTCTCCTCCGCTCCTGAATGTGTTGTAACAAAGAAAAGCTAATGAGAAAGTGTCAAGGGCGCACAGGTAAACAAATCAATGGCACCCCGCAGCTCGCCAAGGTCACAACTCACACATAAAAAGCACGTAGCTGTCAGGGTGGGTGTCACAAGCTGGCAACTCCGGACAAATGTATGGTTTTCAATTGACAGAAATGTATGGTTTTCAATAGACCCACTAACAAATTCGAAGTAGGGAGATAAGTCGATAAATATTTCAAATATTGAATTATTTAGGAAAACGACCGGTTACTAATGATGTGGCAACAATATTAACAGCCAGGCTGAGTTTTTATGTTGGTGTTTAAAGAGGACTATAGTTGGGATATTATGCCATTATAAGAAAATATATTATTTTGATATATAATTTCAAAATCAATAGATACATTTAACTTTTTGTGATTCTGTTTGGATGCTTTTATGATTAAGGTGTGCCACAGGGGTCAATCTTATGACCTATACACTTTTCTATTTTAAATTCTCATAAATGTTGTCCTTCCATTGCACAAGGTCACTCCAACATTTTTTGAATATTAGAACAAAGGAGTAAATACATGAGGTAACGTTGCTATAGTTGAAGTGTGTAGTAAATAACTAAGGAGCGTATTTCTTTTTGTTTTTTCTTGCCGATGCAGGAAGTTCTTAGACAGGGATGATCCGAGACATTTATGGTCATTGGTTAACCCATTATCCAATGAACCAATGACATGTTTTATTAATATCATCCCTTAGTTCTAATTGTTTTATTTGGGCAGTTACAAACACAAATGTACTTGAAACTGATTAATTCATACAACTACTTAGTTTGTAAAAAAAAAAAACACATTATTTACTGACTTGTTTGCCCTGCATCTCATATTATTTTCAGAGCCACTAGAGCAGCGTGCCGTTTATCCATCTCCAAGTGCTCTTACATGCCAAAGAGAGCCACAAGGTCAAGAGTACTAATTATTCCGTGGGTAGCCTCACTGGATGATTTCATTTCCTGTCATTAGCCACAGCGATTAAGCAGAAGAACAATGATACAGAGATAGCATCCGCGTCCGGGGCCCGCGGCACGCTGGACGACTAATGTGCCACTAAAAGAGGGAGACGGCTGATACTTGTTTGTCTTAATCTTTCCATGGTTTTAAACTGCGAATGAAAAGTAAAAAAGATGATGAGTCATTAGGATAAATAGCATGAGACAGAAGTTGAGAAATACGCAGAGGGTAAAAGGACGAAGAACTAAGAAAGATACATTCCATTTCAATGCCATTTTTGAGAATTTATCAATACATGTTTTTATCTTAATTTAGGGTTTGGGTTACACTAAAACTCACAATACATCAATCAATAGTTAGTAATAATTAGTGTGTAGTAATTCTAAAAAAAAAAATTGTTATTAGAATATGCAAGTGTCACCAGCATGTCAAATTTTGCAAGCAAATGTTTAAATGTTTTCTTTACAAGTTCAAACAACTTTATGAACCTTTTATGTGAAAAAATATCTTGCTCATACGTACTGATCAAATTGGTCAAAATAATGTGAAAAGAAAATTAGGTGAGAAGATTTTATTCTATTTTCTATATGATACACTTTGATGAAAATGGTTTTGCATTATTGATGAAAGCTGAAGTTTAATTTTTTTATCAGTTTCAGCTGGTGGTGTGCCATGTGATGGTTTTCATTGGAATAGGTGTGCCATTAAAGTTAAAATACTTCTCCATCTGTATAATTCACACTCATATTAATTTTAGCAAGTTATTATTGTGTGATGACTATTCTCAAATATGCTAAAGGGTCTAAGGAGTGTTGATCCAGCGAGGAAACTTTTTGCACATTTATAGACGTTGGTCATCCGGCCCTCTTTGGACCTTTGGCTCCTATATGTATTTGTTACTATTGTACTGTATTTTCTGTGTTCAAACAGTTCAATTCTCTGATCTGTTGCGAGAAATTGACAACTATGTAAAGTCAGAAGCGACTGCTGTTGTGATTTAGGGCTACACAAAAAGTATTGAATTGAATTTAAATGAAATACACGGCCTAAAGCACTACATCTAACTTTCCTTACCGCATCAGTAAAAGTCCAGCCTCAATTTATATAAATCCTTATGTAGAAACCGAGTGGTTCTCCCAAACTCCCACACAACCATTTCATAAAGGTTAGCAAAAAATCCATAGAAATTTGACTTCAAACGGTAGATTATTCATGAATGCCCCCAGTAACCCAAATCTTGTAGCTATTGAATAATAAATTGTGGCTAATGATTTTCTTTCTCTTTAAATGAAAATATTGCGTTACAAAGAGGGATGGCGCTTGTAAGGAAGGTCTTACTGTAAGTGACTCCATGGCTGTGATGGATATTGACATTTGTGCAGAGCAGAAGCCGTGACCTCCTGATGACATTGGAACTCCTGAAGTGGTGGGCTGCCTCTTCACTTAAGGAAAACATTACTCTGAATATATCCTCTTGTATTAACCCTTTAAGTCCCTCTGTGCGTCTAAGCTTTCGGCTGGTTCGATCAGCTTGGGCACAGGACGTGAAACATGAAATATTTCACTTATTTTATTTCTTGCCGGATGAGACTTAACACGGTATGCTTGTTCAGAAAGATCTTTTGTAAAGACGACGCAGGGAAATCTTAATTTATGCTGTGTGCACTGTTGATCTTCAACAGAGAAATAAAACCACTTTTGATTACCATCGCATTTCAAAATGATTAGTCCATGGTTATATAGTTTTGATGTGGCAGTATACCTACAGGTGAAGGCTTAAGAATGGCACAGACTGGTTAGTACTGTGATGGGAGACCTCTGGGAACAGCCTGTGCCACAGTAGGGCGTCTGTCATGCAGCAACAGAGATCCAAATGCATACAAGGCTGCATCCAAATTCAAAAACAACACAATTAGATTTGCTTTCCTTTTACAATTGTGACATGATCCAACTCTTGGTCACATTCAGTTTGTAATCACATCCAGACAAATGTGAAAATGGTCACAAAGGTCAGTAAAAGGAGAAAGTAGAAGAAGAAAGTATATTGAAGAAGGTGTTTGTATGTATTTGGATGCAGACTGGGTGCAATGTCGTCTGGTGAAGTTGGTCAGCTCGGCATGGGTCACATTCACCACCCTCTCTCCGCTCTGAGAGCTCCTCTTTCTGGCGCTTTCTGAGGCCTTAGTGCAGAAGTGTCCAAACCGGTCTAGAAAGGGCTGCTGTGGCTGCAGGTTTTCTATCAGACCCAGCAGGAACAGAGCAGACTCCACCCATTTCCTCAAGTAAGCTCAGTCTTAACCTAAAGATTTGATTAAATGGGTGGAGTCTGCTCCTGCTGGGTCTGATAGAAAACCTGCAGCCACAGCGGGCCTTTCTGGACCGGTTTGGACACCTCTGCGGCTTAGTAAATCCTGAATGTGTGATGTCGTCATGTTCACACAGCCCAGGCGCACTGCTCCCACATCAACAGAAACTTCACGTCAACTTAAATGATCCTTGTATACCCACAATACATACAAATATTATCATAAAACTTGTTTAAGCTCAACCCAGTGATCAGACACAGACAGCTGAATGTGTGCCAGTGTTGAGTTTTTCATTATGCAAACAGGAGACAGGAGCCTGCGGACAGGAGATCAAAGACATTTCCACGTTGAGACAATGGAAGGAAGAAATTACAGAATTACCAGTGTAAAAATGAAAGATCTCCCACTCGTTAATAGAAAGGACAATCCCGTAGAGCGCAATGGGCTTTTTACAGTTTTGACTCAAGAAATGTCTCATGTCCACGGGCAATTATACGCACATTGGAAGGCAAAGCTTTAATCTGGAAAACCCTTTTTAAGCAAGTGGAGCGGTGAACACACTGAAGTCTGTGGCACAGCAAAACTAATGGAATTGTATCTCTGTGTTAAATTTCTGAGAACATGACCGCAAAATCCCAACTTGTGCATCCCAGAAGAGAGTCCACTGTAAAGTACAGTAAAACCAGGAGCTTTATTTCAGGTCTTTGAATAGGACGGGTGTAAAAAGTGATGAATGATGAACAATAAAAATGCTGTATTGGATTGCGCTCTTAAAAAGGAATAGACCCATGCAGAAAGATCGAAAGCTGAAACTAAGTAGATTATGTATAAATCAGAGCCAGAGTACTGCAATTGTAATACATTGAATATTTGGATAAAACAAATATTTCAAGGGAAATGGGTGTTAATCCAGGAATGTTTTAAGAATATTTACAAACATCCATGGACATTGGTGATCCGCCCCCCATGTACCAAAGGCTCCTGTGTTATTATCGCATTCACTGTTTAAACTGTTTGTGTAATTTGTCGATCATGATTAAGATTAAGATTTAGATTAAGAGATTAACATTAAGAGATCCTTTAACTGACCCACAGTGGGGAAATGTGAGGAGCACACAACCAAGGATAGGTGAACAATAACTCTATACTAAAATTAAAATCCTATCTCTAACTTTAGAATAACAAAATGGCAAGTATAAAACCTCTGAATTTAGCATAATACAGAAGCAGGTATAAAATCTATAAATTTAGCATACTAAAGAAGCAAGTATTGATTACTGTGTAAAGTCCTCCGAGATGTCTGCTATAATGATTTAGAGATACAAAAAATATGGATTGAATTGAATTGAATAACAACATTGACAAACAGCATTGTATATGTTTATATATTGATAGTACTAAAGAAGAAAAGAGAAACAAGCAAGCAGTGCAAGTTCATTCATATGTTTCTCCCTAAAACCTGCTTCCGTTTGCATCCTAATTTGTATGGAGAAAGCTGATGTTTGATTCTATTCAAAACACATAATATTGGTACAAAACAGATATTGTTGGTACATACACATAGATCCAAGCTACGAATCGGGGGATGGGGGAGTGCACGGCTCACACTGCTGCTTTGTGCTTGCGACGGGGAGATGGTGGAGCGCTGTGCTTTAGCCTATCTCACACTGGACACATTGCTGTCAACGCTTGAACAATACTGCTATGTTATCTTCGCATTGAGTGACACCAACAAAGAACCTGTAATTACCCTTTTTTAAGTAGAATTCTCCAAACAAGGCCTGATGTCTGCTATGAAGGCGGGTGGTCTGACAGTTTGGACACAAAGCGATCCCATTTACTCAATACAAAGGTGTAATTCTGGTTGAAATGGACATTGTTGGCGAGGAAATAAAGTATGCTGCGATTTCCCCAAGTCTAATGAGAATGATCAGTGATTGGATGTTTGCCAATGCTCCATCCATCCATCCATTTTCTTCCCTTTAATCCATTTCTGGGTCAGGGGGGTGGCAGTCAGAGATGCCACCCAAGTCTCATAGCACCAGCCCCTCACTGACCCTCTGCAGGTGGTGAGTCCACAGGAGGACGGCTGCTCTCTGACTGTGAGCATAGCCTTGATCTTTCAGTGGGGGCTTTGGGCAAAGTGGGGTTAAGTGTCTTGCCCAAGGACACAACGACAGCAGTCATCAGTGGGAGTCGGTGGAGAAGGTGCAGAGGTGGGAATTGAACCCACGACCTTCTGGGCTTAAGGCCAATGCTCTACCAACTGAGCTACTGTCGCCCCATTTGCCAATGCTCACAGGTTCAAACTTTACTCCTACATTGGGTTTAATAAGCAGTGAGAAGAGATGATGCATTGGAAGAAGAGCCATAAGGAGTGATGATGTCGCTATAGTGTTTGCTAAATTTGGAAGAAACCGATTGGAACATAAGCTACCTGGAGCCTAATTCCTCTTCTGGGCATTTGTGACAATGGGGTGAATTAAACACCATCACAGAGGCAGATAGCCACTAATGCAAGCTGGAGTTTCCCCTGCATATGGAGGCATCTGATTGGTCAACCCTTATGGCTCATAACTGGCTTTTCAAAGACAATATCAAATCCAAATGTATATACAGATATAAACTCTCACTGCAGGCTACACTTAATTTAGTCCAGATGTTTGCAATACTGTGGAACATTCCATGCAACACAAAACCCTCCCCATAGAAGCAAACAGCCCCCCTGCAAAAAATACATATACTGTATAGAATTAACACATCTTCATTTGTACAGCTCTTTTCAAAATCAAATGTATTACAAAGCACTGCACAGTCTGCGTAAAATGATAAAAAGTCAACATAAACATAACATTTCAAATTAAGAACAAAAACAGATAAATAAAGCAGGCGGAGAGCATACAATGAAAAAGAAAAGAAAAGGAAAGGAAAAGAAAAGGAAAAAAGAAAAGGCCATTCGATTATAAGTGAGTGACTTGAAAGAAGGTGGTGACGATGCTGGCCTCATCTCCTCTGGCAGGTCACCGCAAGAGCTGAGGAGCCTTTCCTCCACAGCCTCGACCTTAGAACAGCTAACAGGGACCTGCTCAGGGATCTAAGGCTCGTAGGGGGTTAAAGGAGCTGTACCTGTTTCTGCAAGGTTTGAATGTTTAGCACCGCCTCCCAACTCGCTCAGAGGCTTCTCATTTCCACTAAGCGGAGCCTTTGTATTTGCGATCTGATGCTAACATTAGCATTGGCGCAACTTAAGCTGTACAACAATCACTGATGAAATGGTACAAAAGCAACACACTGCATTAAAAATATATAACTGAAAGATTACCACTAGTTTTGCGTCCAAATGTTGTCCGAGCATAGATAGTTCGAGGCGGTCCCGCTCCCACAGGTCTCTCCCATAGAGAGTGAGGAGTTGTCGTCATAGCACAGAGCCCCTCCCCGTCTCCGCCATGTTGGTAGGATCCCAGCGGCAAACACTTGTTGTTGTTAACTCGGTAGCAAAGGAGGTCGTCGCTATTTCTGTTTTACCATGCCTGGAGCTCATTGCTGTGTGAAAAACTGCTCCAGTACCTCACACAATAAGAAAGGAAAACGTAGGAACAACGGTTTACAATTGTTTAGGCTACCAAAATGGATACAACATCAGGGAGCGCAGGTGTCTGACCTGACGAAGAGACGCCGGATTGCTTGGTTGGCTGCAATAAGAAGAAAGGACCTTACTTTCGATCTCACCCCCCAGTCGATGAGAGTGTGTTCTCTGCATTTTCACTCGGGTACGTCCTGAAATGTCTTTATGTTGTTTTTTTAAAGTTAAGAAGTGTAGGTTACCTAGCTGTTAATGTTGCAAACACTGAAGTGCATCTTAAGTTAGCTGCCTAGCTAACTATCTAACAAACTGTTGCCTCTATGAAAATGCTTAATGGCCAACCATTAATGCTAACTAAGAATATTTAAGTTTCTGCTCATTATCCTACCTTGTTGGTGGAATATGGGCACTCAAAGTGCGTTTGTCTCTGTCTCTTATGTTCTCTAAACCAGTGGTGCCCATACTTTTTTTTTGTCTTGTGTTGCCACTACCCCCTGAGCCCTTTTATGAAACCATGAATAGCGTTACCTTCTTGTTTAATATTTCTTTAGATTCCAGATTGTTGAATAATCTTATTAATCTGATGTAAGTAAACCATTATATGAGATTGCTAAAAATAGTTGAGATTCTGTTCATGACATTATGCTACCTTGTTGCCAGTTTAAAGCATTGACTACATAGATTATTCTGTTCTAGGTAAACCATCATATGAGATGTTGGAGAATCACCCTGACTGGACACCATCCTTGCGGTTAGGCCACAATAATGTTAAAGAAACAGATGGAGCGCGATATCAGCGGCAAGTAAAGCGCAGGACCCAGCATCTGGAGCAGTCATCACTCCCAGCCCAAGCCCAGCAGCCTCCATCGCCAGCCCAAGCCCAGCAGCCTCCATCGCCAGCCCAAGCCCAGCAGCCTCCATCGCCAGCCCAAGCCCAGCAGCCTCCATCGCCAGCCCAAGCCCAGCAGCCCCCATCGCCGGCCCAGCAGCTGCCTCAAGGAAGGATGAGGAAGCTCTCACCCTTCCAGCTTGTCCTATTGACTGTAATGCGCCTCAGATTAGACCTTCCATCTCAGAATTCACGTTAAGAGGGTGATTGGTGTTGTGCGCAACAAATTCAAATTCTTACATTCAACTGTACCTGTGCATATGCTTCTCAAATGTGAGGGTGAAAACCTAATGCCTTTAGATAAGATTGTCACTGTTTGCTGTGCCTTAACGAACATGTGCAAAAGTGTTGTTTGAGTGCCTTGTTCATAACTTATGAACCAACCAGAACCCCTCATGTCATCTGGATCCGAGTCCAGAGTCAGAACCAGACACGGAGAAGCTGCATTCAGCTTCTATGCTCCACATGTCTGGAACAAACTCCCAGAAAGCCTCAGATCAGCTGAAACACTCAGTTTGTTTACATCCAGGTTAAAGACCCACCTGTTCTCAGCTGCTTTTGAATATTTTTTATTCTAATGTACAAATCTGCACGGCTTCTTTTAAGCTGGAATTACTTGTCTGTTATCTTTTTCTTATGAATTTTTGTTTTTAATTTTAAATCATGCTTTTTATTCTGTTACTTTTTAATGCTTCTTCTGCACCCAGCTGTAATGCTTCTTAATTTTTTATTTACAGTACTTTGAATTGTTTTGTAACATGAATTGTGCTGTACAAATAAACTTGCCTTGCCTTTTTAATTTCTTTGAAATAAATGTTTGAAACAACTTCATGTGGCAAAGCAATATTTATTGAGAAAATAACATTTTTTTGGAGGGGGGGTGTAATCTCTTGGAAAAGTTAACAGTGCAAAAGAACGTGTGCAGTCAACGTATAAATATTTCAGCATGAAAAGACGGACAACATAATAATAAAATAGTAACACTGCTGTTAGTGCAAGTACAACAGTGTTTTCACCGCCTGGAGGCTTGTAGATGGCCAAGTCCTGCACCCAACCACAGCAGAAAGCCTCGTAACTCTCCAGTGACTTGTGACTTCTAAACTCCTGCATTGTATAATAACTAACACCGAAAACAAGGTAATTCACTACATCCATGTACGTGCACGGAGGCAAAAAGTCAAGGTATTTTTGCCACTCCGCTGCAGGAAGCTCGTATGGGTCTAGCTTACCTGTTGTATGTCTGAGAGCTTCTCCAAATAACGTTGTTTTGCTTTTCCCTGTACGGTCCATTTCCTTTCGCCTTCACTTTCTCCATTAACTGTCTTGCTAGTGTTGTAATCGTAGATGTATCTACTGCCAAAATAATAAACGGCCGCTCAAGTTAAAGACCTCTGGAGCGTTAGCATAGACTGTAGCTATATATTGAGCGTTAGTGGCGTTGCCCCTGGCAACCGATAGAGGATCCTATCAACATGGCCGACCGGATTAGACCCCGCCCAAATTATCACGTGACTCCTCATTCTCAATAGACAAATCTCTTCAGAGGTTACAATGTAAGCTAGCTATGTTTACCCGGGTTTGGTTTCTTCTTTGATAATTTTCTCGCTTTAGTTCCCTCTTCTCTTCCTCACTGTTGTGTCGTTCGGGCTGTTTTGCTGTGTATGAAGTTACAGCAAGACAGGAGTTATAGCCAATTCTGCTAACATGCTACTGTTTTTAGCAGCGCTGTAGAGGCTAGAGGACGCAGGCTCGTTCTGTGAGTGGAGCAGGACGCCCGCTATAGTCTCCTCTCAGCACTTTTATACGGCCTGAGTTCATACACGGCTGAATCAATGAGCTCAAGTTATCAATTAAATTACGGATTATAATACAACTTGTATGTAGCAATAAGCATTTATATGAACTCATTAGAAAGAAATTGGGTATAGCTTCTTTAAATATCAGGAATGTAGCTTACTGCCAGATCTAAACTAGCTTTAAAAGTAATCAAAAAACAATTTAACAAAAAAGTTACACAGTCCACCTTTATATGAGGCCGACGTGATGGCTCCTCGCTGCTGCCACTATGCAGAGGTAAGCGGGCGCTAACGTCTCTGCTGACAGGGATGTTTCCACAGGAGTACAGCACACGGCTGCACAATCTGACACTGGGGACAGCGATTATCAGGGCAAAGTCCGAGCCAATTAGCCTGCCTCCTCCAGAGCCAACGTCTTCCTCACTGTACTTAAACGACGCTAATAAAGGGTTGCTGACAGCGCTATCGCCAATCTTGCACAAGTTAAAATCTTGCTCCCGGACACGGTAAATGTCACCGTGCATATTCAAATGCAGTCCACAACTTCCACATGATTAAGTGGTACAACATTTTTGCCTTTTTTTGAATAACAATGGCCATCCACTTTCAGACATCAATCAAGTCACATACAGTAAAAATAGTAAAGTATAAGTATAAAAAAAGTATAAAATTTACTAAATGAAAAACGGATGAATGTGGTTAAAAACTAATTCATCATTAACAATATGTATCGTGTAAACAAAACCTGCAAACAGTAATAGAACAGATTTGAGATGGTATGTTTACCTCTGTATCCCATATATATTTTTGTTATAAGAAGCAGTCCAGCCTTGTCTACTGTTTTCAAATAATAATAATGTATTGGTTTTATTTAGCGCTCTTCTGGACACTCAAAGACATGCCATTTTTCTTATACACACTCCATACAATAGTGCAGCAAAACCAAGAGTGTTGGTATGTGTTTCTATGGCACAAAAGTTAAAAATCAATGTCATAATTGTGCGATTACAAGTCACCAAACTGTTATTAATATATTAGTATTTTTTTTTATCCATCTGGAATGGTCATAAAAGTCTCTGCCATCTCAATTATAAAGAATGTTCTTTTCAGCCCTATATAAACATGAACATCTGGGCTAAACCACAGAAGCCTCTGAGAAACATGGGGCAGGAGAAACATGATCCTGACCTCGATTTCACTATTTGGACATTTCACACACATAAATTCAATAAATTACAATCAACAGAATAATTAGTAGCCATCAAAATGTGAATATTAGTCAAACACAGCCTATTTCTGGATGCATTTAAGGTTAAAGTAGACAGCCTTGTCCCAGTATAGGGAAATGTGTGTTTGCATACGGCCCATCCTGCAGAACCTCAAGGTCCTCCCAGATGTTGATGCTTGGATTGGTTAGTATTAAGGAGCCGGAGAAGTTTACCTATTGTACATGTTTTTAGTGTTATAGGGGAAAACTGAGCCCCTGGAGGATACCCGCGCAGACACAGGGAGAGCATGCAAACTCAACTCAGAAAGGCTGTTCTGACCAGGATTTTAATCCAAGACCTTGCTAAGAAGTGAGAGTGCTAACAACTCTAGTATCACTACTCGTCTGTTTTACTAAGTGTTCTGAAAAAATACAGAACATACAGATTTAAATTATTCTCTAAATCTTTATCTATCTATTATTTTATGTATTTTTTATTCCTACTACTGTCCATTGCAACAATACATTTCTTTCCCTGTGCATTGGAACACATTCATATTGTGAATGTGCTACATGCAGTAAAAATTGACATCCACCCATGTACTTACGACACACAACTCATCCATATTAGAACTATTTTTCAAGACTATCCATAAGCAAAGAGCTCATGCAAAACTGAAATCTAAACTTGACATGGGCAATTTTCACATTTCCAATCTACAACATGAATCACCCTCATTATTGTTTCAACCAAAGACAACCAATGAGAAGTGAACAGAAGGCACTAAATAATTAATAAATCCTTTTCTGAAACTCTCTCTACGTTTCCTTGTCTGCCTTTGCCGAGCATGGCTGAATTTCAAAGAGGCTGTGTGTATCTGATGTTGTGTCTTTTCTTGCACAAATCAGTGACAATAGTCTCAGTAAATATAAGGATGAAAGGAGTAGCACACTTGGCACTTTGGTCCCGCTGAAGAGGCCCTCCTGTGGCTGTTATGGCCGGGCGAGCGCTCTCTGCTCTCCATTACACCTGTCACCTCTACTCAATGACTCCCTTTAATCACTTCAAATATCACGTCGCACCAGGAATACCAATCCCCCTCTGAGCCCGAGGGAAGACAAGGGTCTTTGATATCTCTGCGAAGAGGAAAGAATTCTATGAAGGTTTTGGAAGTAAAGCAATATTTTGATTTATTGTCTGAATGCAAATGCATTGAATGCACATGTATAATTTTTTCCGCTAATAGTCAATTTTAAAAGCACGATAAGGACAATGCTGGTTATCCGGCTTTGTCCTTTTCGTGTGACGGGGTTGTAGTTTTCCGTTCCGTGGTGTTTTTTAGATGTAATGCGGAGAAACACACGGGAGACGGACTTTGAGTTGTTCTTTTATCCAGTCATGACAATAAAAGCATCTGCCTCTGTAACACAGTCCCAGTCGAAACTAAGATAAGATAAGATAGACTTTTATTGATCTCACAATGGAGATAAATATTTTTTGTTGCCAGGTGACTATCTAGAAACGTATGAACATATATGACAATTCAGGGGCATAACAAGTGTGAATAAGGACAAAACTATAACTCAAGACATTTTTAGACACAAAAACACAAGGAGACTGACCTGAAAAGAAGGCAGCAGAAAATTCCAGAATTTATAGTGGGGGACAGAAGTGGCTGGAAGACCAAAGCTGCACATTAAATAAAAAACACGGCAAAAAAAAAAGATTTAAAAAAAACTATGATAAATATAACATTATTATGAAAATGCAGTGTTCACAGTATAATTCCAATTACACTTAATACAAAACAATTAAAATACACTGTAAAGTATTGAGAAAGACTGAAATAACTTTGCTACATGTATACAGAGAAGAGTTGACAGTGACATTTAGCATTTTATTACTACTATGGTGATATACAGTATGTACCACAGTATGTTTCATAATTGATTGATTTAAAGATACTTAAAATTAATTAAAAATTAATTAAATTAGAGTACTTTGAAAATTGAACAACTGATTCACAATGAGGTGATCCTAATAATTGTCTGGATTCATTTTTTGCTTGGAACTGTGCCTCTAGGAGGGTGCCATTTTATATAGTACACATATTTAGGCTGAAGAACCAATAAAACAATTGCATCTTTTCCCTGACATTCATTCAATCTGAATTTGACTACACACTACAACGCAGCTGAGATTGTTGACACGACCAAGCGATTCCTGAAGATTGGCCACGTCAAACACTCAATTTTCTGCTTCTCTGCTGCTCCAATGTCAAACCCATTCCATTCCAGCTGCAGCAGCCAGAGACCACCCACCGGAATAACTATCCTCATGCAAAGAGTCTGGTAGGATCTTATCTGAAAGGCTGTTCCTTGCCGGTGATATAAACCATATGCTCACATACACACACTCACACACACACACACACACACACACGGCTCATTATTGGCCCCTGACCCTTGCGTTCAGGAAGTCGGGAGGTTGAGGATGCTGAGGCAGTGGATTTTCTCCAGGGGCTATCGACTTCTGCATGTACTCTCTCATTTTTACAACAGCGGGCGGAGAGCGTTCGCCGCGAGGTCTCAACTGGAAAGGTCAAACTGGAGGTCTGCGAAGCAAAGAGGTTATATTTGAGTTAAATGAATGTTATCTCACAAATAGGTCGGCTTTCTGTGGTACTGAATACTGAGAGATCTGTTAAATTAGCCCATGCATTAAAGATAGCAGCTCACCCCGTACGCACATCGTGTTAAAAGGTGTTGGGAAATTACAAGGTACATCTCCACTGCATGACATTGCTTTGCATATAAGAAAGAAAAAAGAGCAGTGATTTGGGCTGCCTCACAGAATACTACTGTATGTAGACCATTATTGTATCAGTATTTTGAAATAATGAAGCCGTTATAAAATAGAAATTGTATCTGTAATAACTGGGAATGGACATGTGACATACCAGGAAGAAGTGTTTTCAAATGTGCTCTTAGAAAAATGATGAGGACTGTGTTTTGATCATGATAATATAATATAAAGAACTAAACATGGGGAGGCTGCATTTCAGATTAATGCTGCTAAAATCTGGAAAAATCTTCCTGAAAATGTGAGACAGGCCTCCTCTCTGACAATGCTTAAACCCAGCTTACAAACAGTTCTTTTAAACTGTGCATACAACTGGGATTTTATATATGTACCTTTCTTTTTAATGTACTGTGATTATTTATGATTATAATGCTATCCTGTTTTGTTCAGCACTTTGAGTTGCCTTGTGTATGAATTGTGCTGTACTTTCTGGACTTGTAATGTGCAGATTGTAATGTGGCAAACCTCAACATTTTCGTCATATTTTCTAGTCTTTGCCTTGGAAGGAAATTGCTTTGGAAGCGCATGAGGCGATGCTTCATCCTCTGCTTTGCGTTTACGTGGGAGCTGCGTCAAAAATGTGTCCATCTTATGCTAGCCTACTGTATTTTTGTTCATTCATTTGTCCCCCCCCCCTCTTGCAATGGGCACGCCCCTACTTGTGAACCACTGTCTTTGGGAATACATGCCTTTGTCTTTTGTATATTGTGAATTAGAGAAGTAGGGATTACTTAAAATACTATAATTGCTTAGTTACAATACAACTAATGTTTTAAAACTAATGTGGTGCCACTTGCATGTGAAAGCCAGATCCTGTCAAACCTCAAACGCTAAGCAGGACAGAGCCTGGTGAGTACTTTGATGGGAGAACTATGGGAACCCCAGGTGCCACAATGCAGTGGCTCCAGCTGTAAAGTGCCAAAAATGTCTTTGTTTTCTTGGGCAAGACACTTCACCACTGGTTGGTGGTGGGTGGAGGGGCCTATGGAACTGACTGGTTCCATCAGTCTGCTTCAGGGCAGCTGTGGCAACAGTATTTCAACGCCACATAGTGAATCAATAATTCCTTGTGAGATCTTTGAATGTTCAAAAAAGTGCTGTATAAAACCAAAGCATTATTATTATAATTATAATTATTTCATTATTATCATGTTTAATTTTCACATGATCCTTACAAAGAAAAACCTGTAAAACCATCGAGGGCATCTTTGACTTTTGAATCAGGAAAGGAACTGTTTTTATATAGCACATTTCATAAATCACTTCAACAAGGCCGAACAGAGATAATAAATATAGACACATACAGTATAAGCGTATAAAGAAAAAAAAGTTTAGTCTCGAATGAGCTGTTTGAACACATTTGAAGTCACAGAGCATTCTATTTACAAGGAGCATAGTGGGAGCACGCATCTTCTCGTATTTGCGTTTTAAACAACAGGAGGAACGGCAAGAAGATGGAGGTTTGAGGAGCAGGGAAGTTCATAAGGCAGAGGCCAATCCAAAACACATAAGGGCACCAGACAAACACAAAAAAAACTGATCCCAAAAACCTCAACCACAGGAAACCAGGCAGGGCTGTCCTCTATCACCTTTAATCTTTTGTTACACGCTCTTGTCACTTTGTACTTTCAATTACCGCCGCCTAAACCTTCCCCCGGAGAACAAACGCGCCTCTCCATGTGATGAATGCCTGTGTGTTTGCCCGCCCATCACCTGTCACTCCGCAGACCCATTCTTCCTGTCACCATCCGGAGAGGTACGTATCCATTACTTGTGTCCTCTTCAACCTCTGATCGGGACAGGCCAGTTCTGCGCTGTCTGAGAGGGAAGGGGGGGGGGACATGGCTCCAACCCTACCCTGCCCTGCCTACGCCCAATCCAAACCGGCGAGCTCGGTGGACATCGATCCCCACCCGCGACATTCTGTCCCGGGGAGTGGGGAAAGCAGATACAGCCGATTGCCTCCAACGATCATTGCGCTGTGCCCTGTGGGGATGACTGGCGGTAAATTAATAGTGTGCTTGCAAGGACTAGATAATGGTAATGTATTTGCTATTGACGGAGTGGGAAAACATGAGTAGCTTCAGACTTACTTAACACAAAGCATAAATCCTCACACACCGGTGATAAGAATCGCCGCGGGCAAAAGAGAGTTTGTTTAGGGGTTTACCAAGACCATAACAAGATCATTTTGTGACTGAATTGATTGTAAATAAGATATAGAGCTATACACTGAGATTTTCCATTTCCATCCTTTACCAGCATCATGGATCGATGTTTGAATAGTTACTGAGTGATTTCTCTTGGGATGTGCTGATGGGTCCCAGGTCAAGTTAAATGACATTGTTCACTCATTAAAAACAGAACAACTTGAAGATATTATGGTAGATCTAGCCTGGTTGTACCACACCTTAGTACAAATTACATTTCATACTAAGGTCTGGAGGTGCTCCATTGAGCTCCGTGAACAGGTGGGAGGGGTTAACTCCTTTTGCAGATTGAAACGATTGGATCTGAGTTTACTGTGACGTATGTAATGCGCCCGAGTGTGTTGTTAGCATTAGCATTTAGCCTAGCCATCTCGTTTGCTGCTAACGGAGCCCGTGGGGAGTAGCGCCACAATCTTGACCAGCGATTACATTTGCTAAACATTCCTCTTGCTCCTGCTTCAATTTCTTGATAGAACCAGAACGGATGACTTTACTATCGCATTCTTCGCCATTACCAAACTACAACCTGCCCGTTCGACGCAAACTCTTGACGTCACCGGCACCGACCTACAACGCGCTCTCTGAGTAGCCGGTCGAAATACGACCGATTGTAATCGCTAACACAGACCCAGACGCTACATGCAGTGAAATGATGATTGAGCGGAGTGTACGGATGGCTATGGCCAGGCTATTGTAGATCCATCCATGCTTATACAGTATATGGAACTTCTGGCACAAACGTGTAACTCCACCACTTCTGTCTAAAAGCCTGTGTCTCCGTCTTGTAATATGGGATGTCATTGTACCACTATGACCCTATGACTTAATGTCTCAAGTCCAATTTAGTTATTTACAATGACATGGCTGAATTTGCGGAGAGTATTTATTTTAAACAAATAAAAAAAGAAAATCTCAACTTCTCCCTCTGGTGGTAGCATAGGGAGTTACAGACTGATAGCATTATTTTCCCTTCATACATACTTTTTTCACCATATATATTCTATTCTGTGAACTTTTTGATCACTTTTATTATGATATATTGGATCTTTTCAGTGTTTGTTCAGTTGATTTCCTGTCTCGCCCTAATGTGTGTCCCTGTGCATTGAAACCCTGTGCTCCCCTTGTTGCTGGTCCATTGTGTATTTGTCCCTGTTTCGTTTTGGTCTTGGTTTGGAGATCTGTTATATCCTGGATGTTGTTATTTTTCTTGTTTTGTTTATTAAATCTTTATCTGTTTTGGAAGTCTTGCATTTTCAGTCCTTCATCTGTTTTCACCACGTAACAATTTCACATTCTAAACCATGAAAGTAAATAGTATCATAATTATTTCTGGTCAATAATAATGTGTCTTCTTTAAGTAGGCACACACGTACACACACACACACACCGTCATGCTAATGCCATCACGCTGTCGCACTCACAATCAATCTCCGCAGCCAAACCATTAGCCAAGTTCTCTCAACATTTCTTGACAAATGTCTTCTGCACACATTTCAGAGCGATGCAATTCTGAAATATGCAGTTAGCGATGTGATGAGTGAATATATATATAAAAAAAACTTGAAATGCATTTGATCCTGGATGAGAAATGTCACTGGTTACACGTGCACTCTCTAAGACGTCTTTGGAAGGTGGATTTGGTCGGCTTTAGCTGCTCTAACATGCCTTAAGAGCCCGCTGCTCCTGTCTAGACACCTCTGTGCAGCTCATAAGCACACACATTGCCAGAAAGACAAAGTTCACTCAGGTAACAACTTTCAAATGCAGCTAAACTAGAACTATACTTCTACTGGAGTCCAACCTTTGGGGAATTTTTTTTGCAGAACTTTCATTCCCACAAAAATCGGAGGAATCTTGATTTTTGGTCTGATTTCAAATTGTGTGTGGCTTGCTACTTACTTACTTTTTTACTAGAGTGTGCGGCTTGTAGATATGGCAATAGATGAAACTTGTTCAATCATTTTAAAAAAACGTTTGTGTCAAAAAAAAGCGGATCTAAATATGTGACAGATGCCAACGATTTTATTGTGGTTTGAATGTTAGGTTCCCCAACTTTAAGCAGTTGCAAAAAAATAAAATCAAAGTCATGTCTTGTTTTGAGTGCTTCTTATCTTCCTATATCATTTTACTGAGGCCTTGGTGTCATGGGTGATTACACATGTAGCGCCTATATGCACTTTTGTACCCGCATTAAAGTGTGGTGCTGTTGTTTTGTTAGTGAATGTTGTCAATAAACTAGAAAAAAAGAAGGCAAGACCAGCAAAATGTCACCTAACAAACTGGCAATAAGAGAGGCTTATTCTGCTACACTGCAAAAAGTGATGAAAATATGTCAGAAATGGCTCAAAGTAGGCAAAATGTGTCTTAATTTGGGCAAATTTTTCCTGCCTTAAAACAACTGGGACAAGCAAAATTACGTTGTTTTTAAACTACATAAGAAATGTCTCCCTTGGAATGAGAAAAATATGCAGTTCATTTTTCATTTTCTATCCTTTTTTGCTGTATAGAACACATAATAACCATAAAGAATATAAATATCATGTCCATTGTATTTTCAATAGAATGACAATAGTTTAAACTTTTGTTCAGAAAAGGTCCGATCAGATTTGTACACTTGACCTGTTATCTGGGGACACAAACAAAATATTTTAGATGTATTTACAATGAAAACATGACATACCTCCCCTTTAACTTGTCCTTCCATTTTCAACAACTTTTCATATTCTAGTTTGAGATGTCTTTTCTGGTTACGAGAAATGCTCTGGTTTCCTGTCATTGACTCGATAGCGTGGTTCTGTCGATTGGCATGAGTGCCGCTGTATATCTATAACCGTGCTGGGTCATCCATGTGTGCTCCTCATCTGTGGCCTGTCAAAGAAGCACTTGCCCCCCTGACATTTGACGGAACAGGAGATGAATGAAGTGGGGGTTTATTGAACAGAAATGGGATAGCTGCTGGAAAGAATTTCATCAGTAACACAAGAAGTAGGGAAATGAGATTTTTCTGCGATAGAAAAACTCAACAGAGGGGTCATCTATTTTCTTGCATCAATTTGGATAGTGCTTTTTTTCAAGATCGGTCGGAATAGATTGGTGTTTTCTGTTGGGTTTTTTTGCGGCTTTTCTGACTTTGGGTAATTTACAGTATCACTCGTCTTCAGAACAGTTTATTGTTTTACATTGATGGATGCTATTCACAAAAGTAAAATATGTGTTGCTTAGAGACTTCAAAGGTTTAATCAAATCATTAGCGAGAAAGTATGCCACAAACAAAGATGGGCATTTGTCATATTTATTGAATGAGAGGGTGATTTTTATACAAACTGAAGATACATGAAGGCCGTGTTGAGACTTTGCTTCTACTATCAGCAGCCACTGTCAACTTCTAATGCAAAAATGTCACCCAAAAAAGATCTGAATTATATAGAATGATGTAAATTACAGAATATATTCACACCGTTTTGTACTGTATAAGTATTGGACAATAATAAGCTAAAATCATGAACAAAAGAACCAAGAAAATAGATATACAATGAAATAAGTACATTTATCTTTAAGTTACAGAACTAAGTTGATATCATTATCAGTGAATTTACATGTTTAGATGCAAAATATGAAGATCTGTAAGACAATAAAGAAATTAGATAAAAAAGAATCCACAATGTCCAAAAAAGTCATTACCCACCGCTGACTATGGGCAAATGTCATTATAATGTAAGGAACTGAAGTCAAAAATTGTATAAACATGGTGCTAATGTAGCTGTGGCAAGATAGCTCTTTTTTTTTTTCAAACCTGCAAACCATAAATTCCCAACTCTTCACACTATTACAAGTTTGAGAAGGGGCTGGATGAAAGAGCTTCCCCCCCCAAACCACTCTCACTTATTCACCACAATAATACACAGAATACAATACAATTAATCAACATACAGAACATACGACACCACCCTCATTGGTCTCATCTCAGACAACGATGAGTCCGCTTACAGGGGGGAGATGGACCGGCTGGTGTCCTGGTGCAACAACCTGGAGCTGGACGCCCAGAAGACAGAGGAGATTATTGTGGACTTCAGGAAGACCCTCTTGCCCCCTTCTCCCTGATGGACTCCCCCATCAGCTCCCTCATCAAGAAGGAAGGCCCAGCAGAGGATGTACGTCCTGGGGCAGCTCAGGAAAGCTAAGCTGCCTGCACAGATGTTGGTGCGGTAGTTCTACACGGCCATAATCATTTGGGGCGACAGTGGGTTCGAGCCAAGCCCCGGCGATCCAAGATGGCGCCCTATTCAAATGAATGGTTGTGCTCAGTGGCGCTTTGTGACGGCATGGGGGCTGAAAGATTAGCAGAAGTCGCCTGGAACTTGCAAAGATCTATGGGAAACTCGCCTGTATTTGGGCATCGTCTGGTCCTCCCGGTTCTGCGCAGTGGATGATCTCCCATAATGCGTTGCACCAAACACGCGTGTGTGGGTCTCACACCGGGTCTCACTCACGTGCACAGAGGGGCTCGGCCGCGCTCTGACCAATCAGAGCAGTTCATCAGAGCGGGAGTTAGAGCGAGAGCCAGACGAGCAGAGTTTGTGGCACTAAAGTGTGGATTTAACAAAAACCGAAGGATTTAAGAAGAACAAAAGTTTAGGATGACAAGGGACACTAAAATACCCAATTCCGATTGGCTATAAAAGGTTCTCTGTCAGCTGAGGTCGAGCTGTTTTAATATGCATTGAGTTCTAAGGGGAAAATTTCTGGGTAGCCCACGTGAATTTAGTCTGGTCTAGTCTGCAGTACCGCGAGAATCCCCCGAGCACATGAGTTATTCAGCTACAAGCTAGTAATACCCTATCCAGTTATTATAATAGATCCATGGTTCGAGCCCACCACAAGACTTTCTCCACCGACTGATGTTGCTTAACCTTCTGGGAACACCAGGTGCCACAGGGGAGCTGCTGTGGCTGTAAAGTGCCAAATGGCGAAGGGTGTGTGAATGGTTGGTGGTGGTCAGAGGGGCCGATGGCACATACTGGTTGCCTCGCTTCTGTCAGTGTGCCCCAGGGCAGTTGTGGCCACAGTGGTCGTTTATCACCGCCGTGTATGGAATGAAAGAATAATTTGAAGTGTCCAGAAAAGTCCATCAAGTCCATCCTCACCGCCTCCTGATTTGGAGAATACAATTATGATACTGTGCAGGACATACAGTAAAATACCCTATAGGGGTATAGTAAACCAGTAAACTCCAGTGCTGGCAAACGTGAATCAATATAGAAATGTCATACTCTATTTTTAAACTCAGAACAGCATGAATCCAGTCAGTGCAGTTTTGCAGTCTGGGTTGTCGGCCTCTGGACAAGTCTGTTAACTAAAGTGGGCCTTGTGCTAAAAATTTGAACACCCCTGCTTTAGTTTAAATCATTAATGTCAAATGTGTATACTTTGAATGAAGGACATGACCACGCACACCTTAGCACTGGTCTCACTCATGGATGTGTTCGCAGGAAGGCCTAACACTGAGAATGTTCCACTCCAGCGCGCACAGAAAATCAGCTCGTCCCATAATAGCTCTGGGCAATTTCAGACCACACAGAATGACAAGGGAATCAATTTTCCTGGTTACAGATGGAATTTCTTCGCCTGCCCTTTTGCTATGAAATAACTCAGATATGTTATATGAATTATTAAGAAATCCTCCGCTGTGTGACATTCAGAATCCATAAACCACTTATCCACCAATACTAATGATTACTGTTATTATCACTCGAGCACTTTGAGGAGATTGGGCAAATGTGTCTGGGGCGATCTAGTTTAGCATTTCACAGCAGCATTCTTAGTAGAATAACAGAGGAAAGTAATACGAATGAATGTACTCTGAAATGCCAGGTTAAAGAAAGTGGAAGCAAGAGAAAGATGCAGGAGAAGTGCAAGCCTGAACTCTAGTGGACAAGATGTGAAACAGCAACTTTGACCATAATATCTCACTGACTATTCATTTATTTCTGTAATTCAACTAAAAATGCAAAACAAATGTATAGTATAGACTTATAGACTTATTACAGGCAGAGTGACATATGCCATGCCTTTGTTTGATTTAGATGATTATGGCTTACAGTCCATTATTCAAATATTCACATTTTCTAGGATGTTTTATTTAATAAATAACATTATAATTATTTGTGAAATATTTTAGTTTCACATTGCAGGTTGATTCACCAATGTAAACGTACTTTTGAACAATATTTTAATTTTTAATCAACCCTGTCCCCCAGGCCTCCCACACAAGGCATTCTATTGGAGGCCTAAGAATTTTTTTTATATAATTGATATTAATAATAATACAAAATAATGCATCGGTTTTATACAGCACTTTTTGGACGCTCATATCAGTCCACTCCAGAATCATACTAGACATGTGAGTGAAGTATTTTTCCCTAAGGACTTAACAGCACTTTGGCAGTATACAGCTGCAGACATGACATCTTATTGTGTGTGTTAAATTAATTTGCCTTGTGGATCATTAAAGTTTGTAACAGATAAAAGTGAATTAAGTGAGGGGCTTTAAAAGACTCATCCTTGTACATCCTTGTCGTGGGCGGCTGTGGCTCAGTTGGTAGAGCAATGGGATTTGGGCCTGAAGGTCGTGGGTGTGAGCCCAAAATGAGACCTACTTCATGACTCCAACCACTGATATCTGCTGCCGTTGTGTCCTTGGGCAGGGCACCTAACCCTGCTTTGCCTAAAACCCCCGCTAAAAGATCAAGGCTCCTGTGGACCCTCCACCTGCAGGAGGATCAGTGAGGGGCTGTTGCTAAGTGAGTTGGACTCAGAAATGGATTAAGGGGAAGAAAATGGATGGATGAATGGATCCTGTGCCTGATCTAACCTCTGATTACATAAAGGAAAAATATATGAAAGAAATGATTGATCAATAAATACATTTGTCAGATTTAGTGCATTTAACAAAGAACGTTGCTATTAAATGTGAAGGTTCTGATCTGTGCCTGATTCAAATGGCCAACATGATGAAAGCAGGAATCCGAAGACATTTCTTCAAAGGGACTTGAACCATGTATAAAGGCCCACATCACATACAGCACCAGCAGGGCCCACGTCTTGACAAACTTTCCCAAGTCCCAGCCCGTGAGCAGTGGAGGAGGAGGAGAAAGAGGAAGAGGAGGAGGGGCAGAGATACTTTTATGAGAAACAGTGGATTTGAGAGCACTGATGCAGCACCTCAGTTATAGACAGGTAGGAAAAAATAAATTACAAGAACAGAACAAGTTCAGTTATAAATCATCAACAATTATTGAACAATTTTGTAATTTTTACTTGTAGTCCAGATGGCAACTCTGCTTGACTTTTCATCATCCTTTATTTACTATACATTTCCTAAAGCTTTTGGCCCTGAATTGCTCTTTGGACGGTGTAAAAGTGCTCAGTGAATTACAAAAACGAAAATTTCCATATACCAAAGACAATACAACCTAAAACATATTATTTAATACATATATACATGTATGTATGTGTGTATAAAAAACCTACAAACAACATAAAATTATCATATTATATATACATTTACGCAGGCATGTCTATATAAGTCTATGTTATAACAATAACAGTAATGTAAACATTGTGTCTGTCATTTCTGAAAAGATTTATGCATTTACTTAAGCTCATTAACACCACACGTTATTTGGCTTATTTTTCACCATCTTGGTCACTGCAAAGTCATACAGGCCTATGTCTGAGCTTCCATTTCCAGCACTGGCCTGGGTCCCAAGACTACCCATACATCACTCTTAAGTTGAATACATAAGAGCATAAAAACCATAGATCATTGCAGTTCTGCGCTCAAACCCAGTGGAAATGTCAAGTGTTGGATGTAAATGCAATTATTCGCAGTGTCCGGACTCATGGGGGCGGAGCTCTGTTACCATGACAATGACGTCAATGTTGGTGTCGAGTAACCAAAGGTCAAAATAAAGACAAGTGAACGAAAACGGAAGGAAACTTACGAGGCTGCTCCGAACAGGATCCTACACCCGTCCAAGGCACCGAAAGTGTCACTTTGCCCAGGCGGCTGGCGGCTCGCTCTGCCCGCAGGAAGTGACCGCTTTGTCCGCTGTAAGTAGCGCACATATCAGAAGGTTAGGGTCAGTCACGAGCTAACTGCTAGCTCTGCCAGGGAGCTAGCTAGCCTAGGACGTCTGCTAACACAGGCTAGTGCTAACACTTGCATCTGTTTAACGCTGCTTTTTACCTCCGCCTTCTCAATACAAAGTTACTTTGAGAAATCCACTGGATAATATGGTGTTTGTTCTGCGATAGTCGGTAGACAGATTGTCGTTTCAGTTGGTTTAAGTTCCTGTTTGTCAGTGTTGCAGTCAGGGCAGGACAAAGTAGCTGGCCTTCCAACTGTGTTTGCTCTGCAGCTGTGCAACTTTAACTACAGCACCGTTACTTTGAGACATCCTTGTTTTCGATAACCTGTTAGCTCGCCTTTTATGTTAGCAATGCGTCATATTGGAATATTTGTAATGTCAACAAAAGACCGATCCTTAATCAATGCAAAGCTGAAAATGTAAACAAAGTTTTATTGTTGACGTAATCCATCATAGTGCGTATTTGTAGTCGCTCGTAAATCATTAGGGCTGACAGTGGATGTGAGCGGATGACCTTGCGGTGGAAAACGATGTTCTTTTTGTCATTGAAAGTCGACCTCACGAGCAGCCATTTAGCAAAGAGCTGGGCTTGTGCAGTAGAAATGAGGTCAGAACAACTTTTGTGCAGTTTTATTTATTTTAATAACAATACCCCGCATAACTTGACTGTTTGTGTGCTTCTTTCCTGAAATGGTGGGTATGGCATTTAAAAAAGGATATAAATATAAATCAATATATTTGTTTTAATTGAGTATTTCAACTATGCATATATCTTCCAGATGCTTATTACAGCTCTCATTCCCCCTTTTCCCTTACAGGAATGACATAGGAGATTGCCGCAGGATTAAACTGGACAAAAGCCCTTGACTCAGTTCTGTAGCTGCTGGTGCGTTTCATGACCTCCTCCACATGCTGACATCACCTGGGTAAACTTGAGCAAGGGCAGTTTGGAGGCTGTAAACATCCCCGACTGGAAGCTGTCTGTTCACCAAGCTTTCAGTCTGATGTTTGCTGTTGCCGATGTCCACAGCCACAGGGAAAATAGTCAAAGTCTATATGATATGATTTTGCTTGTCATTGGTGTGTCCTGCTGCTATGGAGGGGTGAATCCACAGCGCAGTTTGGTTCTGGCCCAGTCCATGTAAACATCCTACACTCAGCTGTGAGCAGATGCAGCAGAGGCTGAGAGAAGGTTGTTTACTTGAACTGGCTGGAAAAAGCAGTCATCCTTATTCAAGTTAATCTTCTACTTGTCAACAAAGAAAAGAGCAATACAATATGTCTCTGTGCAACTGTAAAATCTTTTGTCATATTTCAATAAAACAATCAAAAACATAATTTTTTCAGTGTCCTTCATTCTGACATTTTTTCATGTCAGTTAAATTTGTATTGACTTGTTTTCCACAAACACACAGCTATGTATACTATAAGATTTTAAAAAACACACGTATTATTCAGTAAAGACTATCAAGTTTAGTTATGAATAACCACCACATTTAAGTATAAGCCACCAATATCCAGATTCTTAAATATAAAAAGACAAGCTTGTTGCAACTAATTTCCGTCCTTTTTGGTCTTGTTGTAGGAAATACAATGGAAGCTTACAGTGGGAGGTGGAAGTTGAGACTATTGTGTAAAGCCGTTGGTATGGCAGGAATGCAAAGGCGCTTTAGATATGTTCCTCTGCCATTCACTTTTATCAGATTTCCTGTTTCTCCTTTGTGTGGAGCACTGCAACCGGCAATCTAAAAATATAACGTAAGAGGACACAAAGCTGGCTTGATGGAGAGTGTTTATGAATCATCAGTCAGCTGAGACCAGAGCAGAGGAGGCCAGGTGTGATCCATGGGTTTTCTTCACCTGCACTAGCTGTAACCTTGAATAAATGTTCAAGTATAGTGAAAAATTCAGCGATATGTTTACTGTTTACATCCACTAGAGGGCAGCATCGCTTCTTGGTTTGAGCTGATGGAACAGCATGGGAAACCTATGCTGAGCAGGCCAAATCCAGTCTGCCGTTTCTAAAAAGAATAACGAATAGAATAATATTCATTACATAGAAAAAAGTTTACTTCTGATCATGAAAAGTAAATTGGTAGCCTACCATGTTTTAGATAAAATATTAGTTAAAAATAAGTTTAATATAAATAGAATATATTAAAAACAATAATATATAAATACTAATCAAAAGCTAATCTAAAAAGGTGTGTCTTGAGCCTGCTTGAATGTTCTCTGCTGCCCTGAGCTCCTCCGGCAGATGGGGGCCGTAGTGCTGGAGAGATCTTGATTGTAGTGAACCAAGGTCACAGACCCTTTCAAGGGGCCGACAATAAGACCCCCGTTACCATGCAGTCTGAGGGAGATGTCTGTGTGCGTGTTTGTGTGAACCTGCACAATTCTTGATAATTTTTACTGTTTTTTATTGAATGCATATGTAGCGTTTCCTTTATCTGTTAGCTCCAAAGCCTGACACTGAAGGACAAACGAGTTGCAGAATATTGTATAGCGTGCTCTATACTCACTGGAAGAAAACTCACAGTTGCTGACTAAAGCAAAGTGTATTCTGGCTCAGCCCAAACATCCTCTGATCACTGACTTTGTGCCTTTGATGCCTTCAGAGCATAGTTTTTATGCTCCAGTTCGGAAAGCAAACAGTTTTTCTAATTCTTTTGTGCTCTCTGCCATAAAGCTTTTGAACGCTGGAAGAGCTGTTTGACTTTTAGATGTCGTTGTGTGTTGTATTGTATTGTGTTATATTGTAACCTGCTGCTGCATGAAATGTGAGGCCTGACTCACTGTGTGTGTAGTCTGCGTGTTCTATCTATCTATCTAGCCAAGGCAAGTTTATTTGTATAGCACAATTCATACACAAGGAAACTCAAACAGAACAGAACTGTTTTTAACCTTGTTTTAAACATTGTCAGAGAGGAGGCCTGTCTCACACTTTCAGGAAGATTCTTCAAGGTTTTAGCAGCATGAATCTGAAAAGCAGCCTCCCCATGTTTAGTCCTGACTCTTGGCACCAGCAGGAGTCCAGTCCTTGTGCTCCTTATAGTCCGGGCTGGTTCATATGGGACTAACATGTCTCATGTCATGTTGGTGCGAGGCCATGGAGAGACTTGTACACAAGCAGAGCTGTTTTAAAGTCTATTCACTGAGCCACAGGAAGCCAGTGCAGAGACCTGAGAACTGGACTAATGTGGTCGTACTTCCTGGTTCTAGTCAGGACTCGAGCTGGTGCATTTTGAATGTACTGCAGCTGGACAGACCTGTGAGCAGGCCATTGCAGTAGTCTAACCTACTGGAGACAAATGCATGGATAAGAATCTCCAAGTCTGCTTTAGACATTATGTTTTTAATCCTGGCAATGTTTGACAAAAAGGTGGTAAAAAGCTGCTGATATTACTGATTTGATGTGGCTATTAAAATATCTATCTATCTATCTATCAATAACATTTTCGGAATCTGAAGTCTGGGAAGAAGCCACCACTGTCGCCAAATTTACAGCAAGCCCTGACCTATAGGTCAAAAAAGATCACCATGGAACACACCAAGAAAGGTTAGATGTCAAAGACGAGGACCATGGAGCACACCAGAGGTCAGAGGTCAAAGACGAGGATCATGGAGCACACCAGAAAGTCAAAGGCCAGGGAGGAAGGCCACGGAGCACACCAGAGAGGTCAGGGGTGAAGTTGTAGAGAAGTTTAAAGCATGGTTATGTTATACACACATTTCCAAATCTTGGAACATATTCAATCCATCATCTGGGAATGGAAAGAGTATGGCACCACTGCAAATCTACCAAAACATAACTGTCTTCCAAACTCACAGCTCCAACAGAGACAACACTGAAGACAGATGCAGACAAGAAGCCCCACGGTTACACTGGTGGAGCTGCAGACATCCACAGCTCACTTAGGGCAAATATTAGTCATACTCTACACGGATCTCGCCTTTATTTACAAGTGGTAAATAAAAAGTGTTGGTCCACCCCCCCCCCCCCCCCCCCCATTCCCTTTTCCAAACATTTTACTTACCTTGGCATTAGGATCTCCCCCTGGCTGTCAGAGCTGTTTAATATAAACTACACTCCACTCCTCAAATCAATCACCGACAACCTCCAACGCTGGATGAATCTACCCCTATCCCTCATTGGTCGAATAGCAACTGTCAAAATGTCAATTCTCCCCAAAATAAATTATCTTATTTCCATGATCCCAATCGCCCCAACATCATCCTGGTTCCAATCCCTTAACTCTATAATATCAAAATTTTACTGGAAAAACAAAACTCCTAGAATAAAGCTCACAACATTACAAAAACCCAAATCACAAGGGGGGACTTGGCGCACCAAATTTCACTCACTACTCGACAGCAATTCATATGCAATATATTTATAAATGGACACACCAACACCCTGCAGACAATACCTGGTCCGACATTGAACAGACAATCTGTGGGAATATATTATTATCAGAGCTTCCATTTCACAGCAGCTCAATTAAACGACACCCATGCTTCACATTTTTAACATTATCATCAGCTCTGACAGCCTGGTGGAAATTTTACAAAATTGAACACCACTCCCACACCATCCATCTTCACCCCCATCTGGAACAACCTAGACCTCTTACAGTACAAGAAACCACTACACTTCCGAACATGGGCAGAGACAGGCATCACACACCTACAACACATTTTCCATGACAACACACTGGTTTCATTCCCGCACCAGGTCCAGAAGTTTGGCATCAGGGACACACAATATCTTGAGTACCATCAGCTAAAATCAATCATCCAAAAATCATGTGACACAAAAAATATAGATCTCACTCTCCCGCCACCAATTACAAGATTACTAAATATCAAGACTCCAAAAAAACTAACTGCTAACATCTACAGAATCATCACCCATTCAGATTATACAGTTGCTTTACGAACAGAAAAATGGGAAAAAGACCTTGGAATTGTCCCTGATGCCAGCTTCTGGACCCAAATATGTAACAACATCTACAACATGTCTAACAACGCAAACCTTCACCTCATTCAGAACAAAATATTACACCGAACACATCTCACCGGACAGAAAATGTCGAAATTCTGCACACAAAACTCAACTGACACACACATACATGCTTTTTGGCTCTGCCCCCCTGTTCTTCAATTCTGGAAAGAAGTGACAGAAACCCTCTCTACCATTATGGACCACTGCATCCCCCACAGCCCTTTACACTGCCTACTCGGCGATACATCCACTCTAACCATAGACCCAACAGACCATAAACTTATCCTAATAGCATGATTCATGAACAATTGCAAAAAAAACAATACTCCTCAACAGGAAATCAAAAATCAAAGTTAACATTCCACAGTGGAAAGAGCTCCTAGAACACTTATCCTTTGAACAAGCTTCCACCAGCTTCCACCAATCACAGAAATACCGAAACACCCAGCAACTGGAACAAACTCATACATTTTCTTACAAATTAACTAATTGCATTGTTATTGTTATTATTATTGTTACAATAATTTGAATTGTTATTATTATTATTATTATTATTATAAATACTCTTTTTATTTTATTTTTATGTTAACGTCGCTTTCTTCTTCTTATTATTATTATGATGATGATTATTATTATTATTGCTTTATACGTAGCCTGACTGGATTATTATATCATTATTTCTATTTTTTTGCTCACTTTTTATTTCTTTTTGTATATTTTCTGCTTGACTGTTAATATTACAAATTATATAATTAGTATTTATAAATACATACTATATCATATTTGATTATATAGAATAAGCAAAAGGGAACGGTGATGGTGAGGAAGCAACAATAATAAATACGAATATTTATATTAAATAATACACATTGTATAATGAATAATACATATGGACTCTCTTCCCACATGCATCTCATGCATAAGCCTTTTTAATGCACAACACCTCACGCAGGTTTTTAATGCACCACACAATCACAGACAAACTATTGAGGAATGCTGTCGGAAGAGTGCCAATAGTAACACTGCTGTTAAGGACGCTAGTATTGCCGTAATTTTTATCTTCATCCTCATCACCATTGTCGCTATTGCTGTTATTTTCTTCTTGTATGTATGTTCATGTTGTTTTGTTTAAATAAAAAAAACAAAAAAAGTGTTGAAATAAAGCCACAAGAAGCAAAGCAGGGACGCATGTACACTCATGCACAAACTCCCTCAACCTAAAACAATATATGTCTCAATAGGCCTACTTGAACACAGAAAAATTCTTAGTTACCCATTGTAACTGTAGTTCTACGAAGGGTGTGTAGCCCCTTAGGAGGCTACGCTATCAAATATGACTCCTAGAGGCCCCAGCCTCCCGCCAGATTGAAATCAATGCTCCAATCACGGGCGAGCCCCCTCCATAAATAGCCCCGTGCAGCCTGCTGTCTTCACTTTGAACTCTGCCAAAGCCAGACTGGGCTGATGGGCCCGTAGCTAAGGGGCTACGCACCATTCGTAGACCTACAGTTACAATAGGTAACTAAGAATTCTACTTCATGGTGCTCCGCCCCTTAGGAGGCTACGCTATTGAATAATAACGCGTAGGCCGTAGGAAAAATGTACTCCCATCAGGCCAGCGTAGAGTGATTGAAGCCCTGCCCGAGATACCCCCAACACCTACAAGGTGAGTGGCCTCAGGGCAGGAAGAAGGAATCCAACACAGTGTTAATGGCCGTTCCTACCAAGGACGCCCGTAAAAACAATGACGAACCTCAAGGCAAGCACCCCAGGGTTAAGGCCGCTCCAATCAAGGACGCCCAAGACCCCTGTCAAGCTTCCCCTGTGAATAAGGGCGGGCCGCACTCCCAGGACGCCTCTCCCAAGAGCTTCCAAAGGGAAGGCCAGAACACCCCAGAGGGACAAGGTCAGACCAGAGTCCCAGGACGCCTCTACCAAGAGCTCCTGAAGGACCACATGCTGCCCACGAGGAAAAATTAGGGCAGACCAACCCCAGGACGCCTCTATCAAGAGCACCTGAATGGGGCGGCCCTGACCCCACACATATATATAAAAGGCATATATATGTACATAAAACCCACACAGACCGTAGGTTGCCTCTCCCAAGAGCACCTCACAGTCCTAATCAGATTCCAGCGTTCAGAACGGAGTGGGCAACCGACCGTTCCGACACGTCAATCAGATACGACTGAGCAAAAGTAGAGGACGATGCCCAGGACGCCGCCTGGCAGACGTCCTCCACCGTGGCACCCCGGAGCAGAGCCGTGGAGGCCGCAACCCCCCGCGTGGAATGCGCCCTGAATCCCACCGGGGGAACCAACCCCTGAGCCTGGTACGCCATGCGGACCGCTCGGGAACCCCAGTGCGCCAGTCGTTGGGAGGTCAACGGGGCGCTCCTTTTCTTAGGACCCAAACACACGAACAGTTGATCAGAACGCCTGAACGCAGCTGTAACGTCCAGGTAGCATCTCAGCATCCTGATTGGACACAGCAGGTGCCGCCGCTCATCCTCCTCCGAGGCATGAGGGGGCGGATATAAAGGTCTGATCCTGATGACTCTAGACCTAAAGGTTGAGGAAACGACCTTGGGGAGAAAGGCTCGGTTGGGCCAAAGCTCTACCAGACCATCCCCAGCTCCAAACGACAGACAGGCTGGAAGAATGGAGAGTGCACACAAAACACCCGCCTTCTTGGTAGAAGCAAAAGCCATCAAAAAGAGCGGTCTTGAAGGCCACACAATCCGGGCTAGCCTGAGACACTGGCTGGAAAGGAGGCCCCGACAGGCCCCTCAGGACCACCTTCAGGTCCCAGACCGGAGGTGTCCTCCTGAGGACGGGCCTCTTTCTGCGGGCCCCCCCCCGAAGGTAGTGTTTGACCAACGGGCCGAAAGGCTCCCGAACCCCCCGTGACCAGAGGCAATGGCTGACGCGAATACCGCCAAGGTGCCGGCAGCCCTCCCTTACTCCAAAGGTTCCTAAAGAAACCCCAGAACCGCTCAGACCTCTTACAGTACAAGAAGAAGAGGTCTACTGCCTGGCCACATAGAAGACTTGGGCAGCAGCACCAGTCTCACTGCATCTCCCACGTCTGGGATCCCGCCGGGCCAGGACCAGTCCTGGACGGTGCAATAGGGGCCATAACCCGGAGCAGGCCGCTTGGCCTTGACCAATCGCGTGTCGCGTAGTGAATCACCGGGTCCATACGCGGACACAGCGCTGGTGTCAGCCTCTCTTTCCCCGTTCAGAAGCGCCCACAGACGTGAAGTCAGTCTAGGTGGGTTGCGGAGCTCGCCGCAGCTGCAAGGGGGCGGGGCATGTGATCGAGCGGGAACAGTCCTATCCCTCGCACCAGGAAATGGCTTCGTCTAGAGTGAATAAGGAACCCAGGGCCTCGTTGAACTCGTTCTCCATGACGCAGCCTCCCCACTCCCTGGGCGCAGGAGGCAGGTCGAGAGGGACAAGATGAACCTCAGACTCCTCTTCCTGAGAAGAGTTTGGGCGAGACCATGGATCTAAAATAATAACTGGATAGGGTATTACTAGCTTATAGCTATCCCACCTATGGGCACAGGGGGCACCCGTGGTACTGCAGACTAGATTCACGAGGGCTACCCAGAAAAAAGTCCCATAGAACTCAATGTAAATTAAAACAGCTCGACCTCAGCTGACCTAGCCTACAGCTTTCATAAAGATCAGATTTTGTGGGGATTTTAGTGTCCCTTGTCACCCTGAACTTTTTTTCTTCTTAAATCCTTTGGTTTTCTTTAAATCCACACTTTACTGCCACAAACTCTGCTCCCTGCCTTCCCGCTCTGGCTCCACTCTTCCACTGCTCTGATGATCAGCTCTGATTGGTCAGAGCGCGGCCGGGCCCATCTGTGTGTGTGCATGAAAGCCACACTCGCACGTTTGGCGCGACGCATGATGGGAGATATTTCCCATCATGCTAATCTACTGCGCAAAACCGGGAGGACCAGACGATGCCCAAATATAGGCGAGTTCAGCTAATCTCCCGGTCTCCATGAAGTCCTATGCGCTACTGAGCACAAGCCATTCATTTGAATAGGGCGCCATCTTGGATCACCGGGGCTTGGGCAAGACGCCGCGGTGCTCTCTCTCTCTCCCCTGGGAAGATAGCAGCACGCTCTGTAGGCAGTGCTCTCCTCTTCTTTTAGATGAGCTTACCTGGGCAAGTGCTGCACTTCTTCGTCCGACGCCGGAGGGCGAAGTGGAACTCGGATGAAAGCAGAAGGCAGCAACATCTTGATTCTTCAGAGTAGTTTTTTTCTTTCTTTTTAATGATCTCTCAATGGCGCCAGAGTTCAAAGTGAAGACAGCAGGCTGCACGGGGCTATTTATGGAAGGGGCTCGCAGTGATTGGAGCGTTGATTTCTCTCTGGCGGGAGGCTGGGGCCTCTAGGAGTCATATTCAATAGCGTAGCCTCCTAAGGGGCGGAGCACCATGAAGTAGAACTAACCGTTCGGACATTGTATGACAGCACCAGATGTGGGACGTTGATAAGTGGAAGAAAGTTTAAATCTGTGGTGATTTGCCAATATTCCTATCAACAAGCAGATACCATCTGAGAGGTTTTATATGCACCAGAAGGGTGACATCACGTTCAAAACAAGGACGATCAATGAAAAAAGCCATAGGCCCGGATGGTATCAGCTCCAGGCTCCTTTACTCCTGTGCACATAAACTGCTGGAGTGGACTACAACCTGTCTGAGTGGATCCTGGACTACCTCAACGAGAGACCCCACTTTGTGAGAACAAGGGACTCAGCGTCTAAGGTGCTAGTATTTGTGCTAAGCAATTGATTTTATGATTCACCATTGTGCACAAACAAATGTTTTAGGGTATGGAACTGTTACCCACGTACGTCTACACTGCAACACTATGTTCAGAGGAATAAGTAAACTGCTTGAATTCAACCACAACAATGTGATGTGTTTGAGTGTCAGTGCTTCTTATTTACGTTCTGCCAGGCCCCCTTCAGAAGAAGAACACATTATTTAAGTGAATAATAGTTGGTTAAGACATTTGAACTTGTTTTAAGAGAGTCAACATTCTCATGAAGATAATCACCTCTTAATTTAATTCTATTTATATTTATTTGCAGTGTGCCACATCATTATTGGTGAGGGGGGATTTGGAATTCTATTAATGCCTGCTTCGTCCAGCACCTTGTCAAAATGTGTGACCAATACTCAAGCTGCACACGCCTGAGCTGACATGGGGGTTTTTGTGTTTTTGATCCATCGCTCCTTGAAATAAACACAATGGACCACCAAAAACTTGGGATGTAATGCAGTCTTGACCTTTTTGTTATCTGTTACCTTATGTGTTATCATTTATTCATTTTGAATGTTTGAGTAATATACAGTGCCTTGCAAAAGTATTCGCCCCCCTTGAACCTTTCAACATTTCGCCACATTTCAGGCTTCAAACATAAAGAGTTAAAAATTACATTTTTTGTCAAGAATCAACAACAAGTGGGACACAATCGTGAAGTGGAACAAAATTTATTGGATAATTTAAACTTTAACAAATAAAAAACTGAAAAGTGGGGCGTGCAATATTATTCGGCCCCCTTGTGCTAATACTTTGTAGCGCCACCTTTTGCTGCAATTACAGTTGCAAGTCGCTTGGGGTATGTCTCTATCAGTTTTGCACATCGAGAGACTGGAATTCTTGCCCATTCTTCCTTGAGCTCGAGCTCAGTGAGGTTGGATGGAGAGCGTTTGTGAACAGCAGTCTTCAGCTCTTTCCACAGATTCTCGATTGGATTCAGGTCCGGACTTTGACTTGGCCATTCTAAAACCTGGATACGTCTATTTGTGAACCATTCCATTGTAGATTTGGCTTTATGTTTTGGATCATTGTCCTGTTGGAAGATAAATCTCTGTCCCAGTCTCAGGTCTTTTGCAGACTCCAACAGGTTTTCTTCCAGAATGGTCCTGTATTTGGCTCCATCCATCTTCCCATCAATTTTAGCCATCTTCCCTGTCCCTGCTGAAGAAAAGCAGGCCCAAACCATGATGCTGCCACCACCATGTTTGACAGTGGAGATGGTGTGTTCAGGGTGATGAGCTGTGTTGCTTTTACGCCAAACATATCGTTTTGCATTGTGGCCAAAAAGTTCGATTTTGGTTTCATCTGACCAGAGCACCTTCTTCCACATGTTTGGTGTGTCTCCCAGGTGGCTTGTGGCAAACTTTAAACGAGACTTTTTATGGACATCTTTGAGAAATGGCTTTCTTCTTGCCACTCTTCCATAAAGGCCAGATTTGTGTAGTGCACGACTGATTGTTGTCCTATAGACAGACTCTCCCACCTCAGCTGTAGTTATCTGCAGTTCATCCAGAGTGATCATGGGCCTCTTGGCTGCATCTCTGATTAGTCCTCTCCTTGTTTGAGATGAAAGTTTGGAGGGACGGCCGGGTCTTGGTAGATTTGCAGTGGTCTGATACTCCTTCCATTTCAATATATTTACTTGCACAGTGCTCCTTGAGATGTTTAAAGCTTGGGAAATCGTTTTGTATCCAAATCCGGCTTTAAACTTCTCCACAACAGTATCTCTGACCTGCCTGGTGTATTCCTTTGACTTCATGGTTCTCTCTGCGCTTTAAACAGAACCCTGAGACTATCAAAGAGCAGGTGCATTTATACAGAGACTTGATTACACACAGGTGCATTCTATTTATCATCATCAGTCATTTAGGACAACATTGGATCATTCAAAGATCCTCACTGAACTTCTGGACTGAGTTTGCTGCACTGAAAGTAAAGGGGCCGAATAATATTGCACGCCCAATTTTTCAGTTCGGGCTAGCCTGAGACACTGGCTGGAAAGGAGGCCCCGACAGGCCCCTAAGGACCACCTTCAGGTCCCAGACCGGAGGTGTCCTCCTGAGGACGGGCCTCTTTCTGCGGGCCCCCCCGAAGGTAGTGTTTGACCAACGGGCCGAAAGGCTCCCGAACCCCCCGTGACCAGAGGCAATGGCTGACGCGAATACCGCCAAGGTGCCGGCAGCCCTCCCTTACTCCAAAGGTTCCTAAAGAAACCCCAGAACTCCCTCCAGAGGGTAGGACATGGGGTCCCATGAGCGTACCACGCACCAGGCATTGAAAACCTTCCAAAAAGCGCTAGACCTGCTAGTTCCTGGAGCAGTGGTCTGGACTAGCCTGTTCCACTCGTAGCAGCCTGACTCCTACGCTTCACTCCCCTCCGAGAGGATGAAGCGCTAGCCTCACTGGTGCCTGGAGTAGTGGTCTGGACAATGGCAGTCTGACTCTCACGCTTCATTCCTCTCTGAGAGAATGAAACGCTAGTCTCACTATTACTTGGAGTAACGGTCTGGACTGGCCGCTGCAGACCGCTCTCCACCAAGGGTGAATAAGCTGTTCACGAGACAACACTGCCCTCTACCTGTGAGGGCATGTCATGTAGGAACATGGAGACTCACACAACTCTCTAAGGGGGGCAATCCCGAGGGATGGCGCACCCTGTGTGACATGCTGTGCGAGACAGAAAGGGTTATCAGACCCCCTGTCCCACTTAACAGCCTGAGTCTTGCGCTTCACTCCTCTCCGAGAGGATGGAGGGCTGATCTCACTCGTATCTGGAGCTGGCTGCTGTAAGCCACTCTCCGTCAAATGTGCCTGAGCTGTTCGTGAAACAACACTGCCCTCTACCTGTGAAGGCATGTCATGCAGGAACATAGGCTAAGCCCGCGCCATCCGGAGGAGCGCCGCTGATGCGGTCTTGGCCCCAGACAGGTCCTCGCCGCTGAGCACCCAGCCCGTGGAGAGAGATTTGTCCAGCGCTCCGTGAGGAAGGCCATGTTGCTAGCAAACGCGACCACCTGAGACGCGTTAGCGTAGCATTTATCCAGGGCAGACAATGACATCCTATCCCGCTCAGAGGGAAGAAGAGGTCTACTGCCTGGCCACATAGAAGACTTGGGCAGCAGCACCAGTCTCACTGCATCTCCCACGTCTGGGATCCCGCCGGGCCAGGACCAGTCCTGGACGGTGCAATAGGGGCCATAACCCGGAGCAGGCCGCTTGGCCTTGACCAATCGCGTGTCGCGTAGTGAATCACCGGGTCCATACGCGGACACAGCGCTGGTGTCAGCCTCTCTTTCCCCGTTCAGAAGCGCCCACAGACGTGAAGTCAGTCTAGGTGGGTTGCGGAGCTCGCCGCAGCTGCAAGGGGGCGGGGCATGTGATCGAGCGGGAACGGTCCTATCCCTCGCACCAGGAAATGGCTTCGTCTAGAGTGAATAAGGAACCCAGGGCCTCGTTGAACTCGTTCTCCATGACGCAGCCTCCCCACTCCCTGGGCGCAGGAGGCAGGTCGAGAGGGACAAGATGAACCTCAGACTCCTCTTCCTGAGAAGAGTTTGGGCGAGACCATGGATCTAAAATAATAACTGGATAGGGTATTACTAGCTTATAGCTGTCCCACCTATGGGCACAGGGGGCACACGTGGTACTGCAGACTAGATTCACGAGGGCTACCCAGAAAAAAGTCCCATAGAACTCAATGTAAATTAAAACAGCTCGACCTCAGCTGACCTAGCCTACAGCTTTCATAAAGATCAGATTTTGTGGGGATTTTAGTGTCCCTTGTCACCCTGAACTTTTTTTCTTCTTAAATCCTTTGGTTTTCTTTAAATCCACACTTTACTGCCACAAACTCTGCTCCCTGCCTTCCCGCTCTGGCTCCACTCTTCCACTGCTCTGATGATCAGCTCTGATTGGTCAGAGCGCGGCCGGGCCCATCTGTGTGTGTGCATGAAAGCCACACTCGCACGTTTGGCGCGACGCATGATGGGAGATATTTCCCATCATGCTAATCTACTGCGCAAAACCGGGAGGACCAGACGATGCCCAAATATAGGCGAGTTCAGCTAATCTCCCGGTCTCCATGAAGTCCTATGCGCTACTGAGCACAAGCCATTCATTTGAATAGGGCGCCATCTTGGATCACCGGGGCTTGGGCAAGACTCCGCGGTGCTCTCTCTCTCTCCCCTGGGAAGATAGCAGCACGCTCTGTAGGCAGCGCTCTCCTCTTCTTTTAGATGAGCTTACCTGGGCAAGTGCTGCACTTCTTCGTCCGACGCCGGAGGGCGAAGTGGAACTCGGATGAAAGCAGAAGGCAGCAACATCTTGATTCTTCAGAGTAGTTTTTTTCTTTCTTTTTAATGATCTCTCAATGGCGCCAGAGTTCAAAGTGAAGACAGCAGGCTGCACGGGGCTATTTATGGAAGGGGCTCGCGGTGATTGGAGCGTTGATTTCTCTCTGGCGGGAGGCTGGGGCCTCTAGGAGTCATATTCAATAGCGTAGCCTCCTAAGGGGCGGAGCACCATGAAGTAGAACTAACCGTTTGGACATTGTATGACAGCACCAGATGTGGGACGTTGATAAGTGGAAGAAAGTTTAAATCTGTGGTGATTTGCCAATATTCCTATCAACAAGCAGATACCATCTGAGAGGTTTTATATGCACCAGAAGGGTGACATCACGTTCAAAACAAGGACGATCAATGAAAAAAGCCATAGGCCCGGATGGTATCAGCTCCAGGCTCCTTTACTCCTGTGCACATAAACTGCTGGAGTGGACTACAACCTGTCTGAGTGGATCCTGGACTACCTCAACGAGAGACCCCACTTTGTGAGAACAAGGGACTCAGCGTCTAAGGTGCTAGTATTTGTGCTAAGCAATGGATTTTATGATTCACCATTGTGCACAAACAAATGTTTTAGGGTATGGAACTGTTACCCACGTACGTCTACACTGCAACACTATGTTCAGAGGAATAAGTAAACTGCTTGAATTCAACCACAACAATGTGATGTGTTTGAGTGTCAGTGCTTCTTATTTACGTTCTGCCAGGCCCCCTTCAGAAGAAGAACACATTATTTAAGTGAATAATAGTTGGTTAAGACATTTGAACTTGTTTTAAGAGAGTCAACATTCTCATGAAGATAATCACCTCTTAATTTAATTCTATTTATATTTATTTGCAGTGTGCCACATCATTATTGGTGAGGGGGGATTTGGAATTCTATTAATGCCTGCTTCGTCCAGCACCTTGTCAAAATGTGTGACCAATACTCAAGCTGCACACGCCTGAGCTGACATGGGGGTTTTTGTGTTTTTGATCCATCGCTCCTTGAAATAAACACAATGGACCACCAAAAACTTGGGATGTAATGCAGTCTTGACCTTTTTGTTATCTGTTACCTTATCTGTTATCATTTATTCATTTTGAATGTTTGAGTAATATACAGTGCCTTGCAAAAGCATTCGCCCCCCTTGAACCTTTCAACATTTCGCCACATTTCAGGCTTCAAACATAAAGATTTAAAAATTACATTTTTTGTCAAGAATCAACAACAAGTGGGACACAATCGTGAAGTGGAACAAAATTTATTGGATAATTTAAACTTTAACAAATAAAAAACTGAAAAGTGGGGCGTGCAATATTATTCGGCCCCCTTGCGCTAATACTTTGTAGCGCCACCTTTTGCTGCAATTACAGCTGCAAGTCGCTTGGGGTATGTCTCTATCAGTTTTGCACATCGAGAGACTGGAATTCTTGCCCATTCTTCCTTGAGCTCGAGCTCAGTGAGGTTGGATGGAGAGCGTTTGTGAACAGCAGTCTTCAGCTCTTTCCACAGATTCTCGATTGGATTCAGGTCCGGACTTTGACTTGGCCATTCTAAAACCTGGATACGTCTATTTGTGAACCATTCCATTGTAGATTTGGCTTTATGTTTTGGATCATTGTCCTGTTGGAAGATAAATCTCTGTCCCAGTCTCAGGTCTTTTGCAGACTCCAACAGGTTTTCTTCCAGAATGGTCCTGTATTTGGCTCCATCTATCTTCCCATCAATTTTAGCCATCTTCCCTGTCCCTGCTGAAGAAAAGCAGGCCCAAACCATGATGCTGCCACCACCATGTTTGACAGTGGGGATGGTGTGTTTAGGGTGATGAGCTGTGTTGCTTTTACGCCAAACATATCGTTTTGCATTGTGGCCAAAAAGTTCGATTTTGGTTTCATCTGACCAGAGCACCTTCTTCCACATGTTTGGTGTGTCTCCCAGGTGGCTTGTGGCAAACTTTAAACGAGACTTTTTATGGACATCTTTGAGAAATGGCTTTCTTCTTGCCACTCTTCCATAAAGGCCAGATTTGTGTAGTGCACGACTGATTGTTGTCCTATAGACAGACTCTCCCACCTCAGCTGTAGTTATCTGCAGTTCATCCAGAGTAATCATGGGCCTCTTGGCTGCATCTCTGATCAGTCTTCCCCTTGTTTGAGATGAAAGTTTGGAGGGACGGCCGGGTCTTGGTAGATTTGCAGTGGTCTGATACTCCTTCCATTTCAATATATTTACTTGCACAGTGCTCCTTGAGATGTTTAAAGCTTGGGAAATCTTTTTGTATTCAAATCCGGCTTTAAACTTCTCCACAACAGTATCTCGGACCTGCCTGGTGTGTTCCTTTGTCTTCATGGTTCTCTCTGCGCTTTAAACAGAACCCTGAGACTATCAAAGAGCAGGTGCATTTATACGGAGACTTGATTACACACAGGTGCATTCTATTTATCATCATCAGTCATTTAGGACAACATTGGATCATTCAAAGATCCTCACTGAACTTCTGGACTGAGTTTGCTGCACTGAAAGTAAAGGGGCCGAATAATATTGCACGCCCAATTTTTCAGTTTTTTATTTGTTAAAAAAGTTTAAATTATCCAATAAATTTCGTTCCACTTCACGATTGTGTCCCACTTGTTGTTGATTCATGACAAAAAATTAAGATATTATATCTTTATGTTTGAAGCCTGAAATGTGGCGAAATGTTGAAAGGTTCAAGGGGGCCGAATACTTTCGCAAGGCATTGCATGTTTTATTTTGTTTGTTGTATGCATAGACTGTATATATTAACGGACGTAGTCACGCCTATCTCCACCGTTCAAACTAATGGGCCAAAAATTGTGCTCTACTGGAGCTATCCAAAATGGCAGCGAGTGGTTCCGCCCACAAGAAAATTGTGAAGAAACGCATCTACGTCAGCCAGCGCAGCCCCATTCATTTGAACGAGTGCCTTCAAAAATTCACTGCGACTAAACCAGAGTGGTCCAAAAAAATTCACCCCTCTCAGCATTGACACACATGTGGAACGGAGCTTTGGGCCAAGAGCCAACTTTTGGACCATCCTGTAAAGACATTTTTGAGAGGTCAGCTTATGCTATATGTTAGCATTGGCTAATTCTTATTCCGGGTCCACCCCCATCGGCCCGGGGTAGTATTGCAAGCATGTAAGCACACGTCAATTTGGCCACTTTTGAGCTGGGACCCGCCCCCACTGGTTGTATGTGACAGTTCATCTATGGTAAAGAGAAGGAAGTTTTTCTTCAAAACAAATCCTGGGACAATCTCAGCACATGTGATCTACGACATGGGGCAAACGACTAAAAACAAAGATCACATTCCCCTTCAAGACAAATATATCAGGATAAATTACTAATTTATTTCAATGTATTTTTGTATAGCCCAGTCATCTCAGAGGACTTAACAAAACCATTTAAATCGTTAAGACAGATCAGAGAATCAAACCGTTCAAACAAAAAAATATAGAACACTTAGGTATTGATTCATAGGGGGGGTTGACCAATGTCCATGAATGTTGATAAATGTCCATGGATGTAGAATGTCTAAAATGACTTGCGTTGACAGGCTTGTGTGGCATGGTTGTATATGTACACCTTTAAATGTGCGCCGTGGGCGGCACCAACACTGTGTTTATAGGCGCGTGCATGTGGTGCGCGTGCAGACCACACACACCTGTCCCAAGTGGGCATTGGAGTGACGTGCACGTGTTGCTGCTCCTGGTTTGGAGACTTTGTCCACCAAGCCACGCACTTTCAGCCTCTTTTCATCCAGGTCAGTCATTGTATTTTAGCTATATTTGTCGGGCGGGTTTAACGTGGCATGTGTTGCATAGGGCTTACACATAGCTGCTCAGCCAGCTCTCCCACCCTTCCATGCTGGGAGTACGCGCACTGGGTGCGCGGTGAGGGTACGGGGCTCTCACTTGGTAAGTACGCTCATTATCCAGTTTTTAGTTTGGTCAGCTGACCATAGCGAACCTCAAAATCCATCCCACACCCAGAGCTGTTGTGGGACCACGCCGCCTATCACTGCGGCCCTCCCCCTCCTCCTGCTGCTCCCGTGCGCACTGTTGCTGGCCGGTAAGACACAAATATTACCAAATATGCAAATTAAATGTAGTTTTTCAAATAATAATGTTTGTTTTTTTTAAGGACAGGGGCTGAGTGCAGTGCAGCGCTCGGGCTGTCACCTCCGCAAAGGGAGGCCGTTGTTTTGTCCCGTTTATATTTCACTTATATGGCGTTTTATTGTACAAGGCAAGTTGACCGGTGAGCAAATAAGGTTATGATTCACGTATAACTGGGTAGGTGATCGAGCCCCACCTTTGCATGTATTTTTTGTTCTGCTTGTTTAAATTAGTTTTTGTTTTGCATCCTTTGTATGTTCTGTTAAAATTAGTTTTCTTTTTGCATTATTTTTGCATGTTCTTTTGCTTGCTTTTTGTTTTTTTGTTTGCATGGCTTTTCTGTCCTTGCTCATTGATTTGTGTTCATTATTTGATCTTCCCCGTTTTTGATTTGCTTTGTGCTCATTTCTGCCCGTTAAGTTGAATACTTGTAGCTTTGTCTAGTTTTAACTATTTCTACTTCAGGCCTGTTTTAATCAATGAACTTGGTGTACAATAAAAGATAATTGTTTTTGTAAATCTCCCTCTTCTTTGTCCCACACCTAGCGCGGCCTTATATTACATATTTTAGATGGTATTGGTCCCAAGGCCATATTCCTTGGGTGGCGTTGTTTAACCAAAATAATAATTTCCTGCTACCCCTCATGTCACACTTGCAATACCCGGAATAAGAATTAGCCAATGCTAATGTATAGCATCTTCTTACCTTTAGAACAGTCCGCAGGTGCAGATGGAGCGGGCTAGGTTTAGGCGTCCCATTCTCACGCCATGAAACAGACTATAGGACAACGAGTGAAAAAAGGGTCTTTCACAAAGACATGGCCGTGTTCCCAGGACGTCTGCAGCGTGTCTGATCACTGGAATGTAAATCTGCCACCTGTTTTGCATGCACTAAGACATCAAAAACTGAGGCAGGCTCCCATCTGCTTGATAGTGACAGGGTCCAATTGGATTTCCAAATGTAATAATAAAACTTACCTGGTAACTATTGTTGATATATTACCATTTAACAGAGTCAAATATGAAAACTTTATAGAGACGGAACCGACAGTCTTTCCCTGTACGGCCATTCAACACAGTGTAGATCAGTAAAATTATATTAGTGACACAAAGAAGTGCTTTATTTGACACTCAAAGAAACACAATACAGGTGAAACATGTAAAATAAGAATAAAAATTTAAAAGTTACATCTGTGAATTAACTTACGATGCAAAACTCACAACACAACATTTGTCATGACGTTGATAATTGCCTCGTAAAAACCCAAAAAACATTTTCACAACAGAAATGGACTGTAAGCAATCAACATTATAACAAATCACTTTTACGTTCAATTACATAAAAAATTACCTTTCAAACAATATTCTAAGTTTTCAAAATTTTACCTGTAGAATCATGATTGCAGCTGGTACATACAAGAGTTTGCTATTCTTTGGAGCACGTTTTGTCACGTTTTATTTTCCAGCAGAGGGTGAATAGTCCGAACCCCAGCACCGCTCTCAAACAAGGCCATAGGGTGAGGGGTATATTGCGAAAGTAAACTTTGAGCCTGGTTGTAAAAGCCTTTGGCGTGAGCATGTGCTCTATAGTATAAGAAAAAATACAAAAACGTTCATAAAATATATAAATATTTCTTATATAAATCCCCTTTTAATTAAACATACCACAAATAAGTTTTCAAACGTTTGTTTCTTGAGATAATATTTAATTACACATTTATGTATTAACCCTTTATGCTCAATAATAGTAGAAAAGCTATATGACATACATTCTTCTGGAATATGTTTTCTTTCATTTATTTATTCATGGTCTTGTTTTAATGGGTGCTCTATTTCTTCTGCGCCAGTGTCACAACATCATAAGAGACTTCTCCCATCCAGCACACCGACTGCAACCGACTGGCCAACAGCGTCTAGAGTATCGCTTACATCCTGTTACTGTGTTACTGTGTTTTGCTAATCTTACCGCATACAGCCCTGTGCCTGTTTACATTCTACAACTTCTGCACTTTATTTGCTCTATTAATACTATGATGCTCAAAATGAAATTTTGTTGTTTTTGTGACAATGTCAATGAAATTATTAAATCTTGAATCTGAATCTTGAATTTATAATCTCTTCTAAATGTTCCACCATAAACTGTATGAATGAACATTACCCTTTGGCTCTATATATTTCACTGAAAAGTCAACTTTCTAACTCTGCAGATGTTTGTATCACTCTCACCATTTTGGATTTAAAAAAAATCAGTAGTAGTGCTTTTATTTTGATAATGCAACAGCTGACTAAATAGTGGCCTTCCGTCTCTGAATTTGGCTGTAACTATGGTTAGTACGAGTGGTTGCTAGGTTATTGCTTGGTCATTGTAAGTAAGTAGTAAGTAATCTTTATTTATATACCGCCTTTTCACTGCAGATCTGAGTCTCAAAGCGGTTTACAATTGTTAATTTTTGGGCATTTGTCTCTCACTCCACACAGAGATGGGAGCGGGGCCAGTACAGGAGGCGCATGCTAGAACTATTGGACATATTTTTAGTGGTAGGGGAAACCGGAGCACCCGGAGGAAACCTACGCAGACACGGGAAGAACATGCAAACTCCACTCAGAAAGGCCCTGGTCCGACCGGGATTCGAACCCAGGACCTTCTTGCTGAGAGGCGAGAGTGCTATCCACTCTGCCACCGCCTCATTGCTAACCACTAGGGCTGGGCGATATGACTGACACGATATAAGTGGTTCATTTCGGTCAATATCGATAACATTGATTGTATTTTTTGGTCATGTTGGCTAACACACGTTAGCAGCCCTTGTTTACAGTCACAGGGGTATGAGAACTCAGGCTGGAGCATGGATCTATAATAATAACTGGATAGGGTATTACTAGCTTATAGCTGTCCCACCCATTGGGCACAGGGGGCGCCCGTGTTACTGCAAACTGAAAAAGTCCCATAGATCTCAATGTATACTAAACCAGCTCGACCTCAGCTGACAGAGAACCTACAGCTCTCATAAAGGTCGGATTTTGTGAGGATTTTGGTGTTCCTTGACATCCTGAACTCTTTTTCTTCTTAAATCCTTCGGTTTTCTTTAAATCCACACTTTAGTGCCACAAACTCTGCATGTTTCCTTCTCGCTCTGGCTCCGCTCTACCGCTTCCCTGATCAGCAGCTCTGATTGGTCAAAGCGCGGTGGGCTCTCTGATAGCCGCATGTGCTTCCTGGGGAAAAAGTTAAAGCCGCACTAACTCACTTTGAGACATTTTCGAATGTGAGTGGTGGGCTCGCTCTTTCTGCTCCCCTCCCCGCACTCACGGAGCTTTCGCTCCCCACTACCCCCCTCCCACTCAACCGCACATGTCCTGTTTCCGGAGCTCGTGTCTCACAATATGGATCGCACAATTGAACGTGGTAGTGACCATAGAATGATAGAACTGGGAAGCGCAGAGGACGAGATTTCCTCTTGCATGGCTGTTTCGCTCTGTAAGCAGTAACCGGTAACGAAGACACGGGAAGTTTCAGGTTTACCTCGTTTACCATAGCTGTCTGTGCTAACGAGAGACCTGTAGATTTTCTCAAGAAAGTGGGGGCCAATGGTCCGCTGTGATTGGTCACAATCTGGTCCCTAAACAAATTCTCTTCCTTGTTGCAGAAAAACTCGATCTAAAATAAAATGACACGCCAACACAAACCAGCGCTTCTTATTCTTCAAAAGGATGTATAGCCCAATGCAATTTTCGTAATGAATAAAAAAATAAAGTGAGGTAATGCAGCTTTACTATCTTGCTGCTTACGTCCCCCAGAATGCCATGCACTTATGACTCGGCTTTACTTCCTGTGTTTTCAACCTGTTTTTTTTTTTCACGGAGTGTATTTAAACTATCGAACATTCTATTGATATCGAACATGTGTCTATTGCGATATATATCGTTATCGTTTTATCGCCCAGTCCTACTAACCACAAATTTGGCTCCAGATTCTTGTCCATTGAGTCTGTGTGAATTTACTCTATACGGCTTCTTCTGCAATAAGGTAAACACTTAAGAGATTTCATGACATTTTGAAGCAACTGTCCCAGATTTTCTTCAACACTATGGTGACGTCAGCACTCGGTCAGTCCACTCCTTCTACAGACTATGGGTTCCAATTTTTGTCTATTTCACATTCAATTTTTGAAAAAAATAAAACAAGACTAAAGTCAAGTTAAATGTAAGCAAATTCAAGCATTAGAGCTTTGTGAGTCAAATACATTTTTTTAGTTGTGCATGTACAATCGCGAGTCCAACTTGTAAAAAACATTTCTGCAGACTTCATACATCTGAACACCACCTGGCATCCCTGAGCAGTGAATATAAGGCACTCATAACCTCAGTCTGCAGCGCATATGTAAACAAGACAAGCACATGTATAACTACTTCATAAAAGTTCAAATCAATCGGTCAGCATCTCCCTGAGTCGCCTCTGCTTCTCCAGCAGATGGAAAATCCTATGTAAATATGCCACGCCCTCCTCACCAGCCTCTATGGAAAGTGATTATGTTCTGCTTTGCCAGCTCCTGGATGATTTCATATTCGAGCGTGCCAGGATGGTTTCCAGTCTTCAACTTTTTGTTTTTGAGTTCTTCCCAGTAGTGATTCCAGTTTCCATCTTTGTCCGCCCCGAAACCAAAAACATTCACCTGTGAAAGAAGAAAGGTGTGACTAATGATGGCAGATTGACGAGCTTGCCATCAAGTTTGTGCCAATATGCGGCGAAGCCTGAATGAACAATACATTGAATAGAGGGGTTTTTTAAAATGTATTTTCAAATCTTACATTTGTATTTATTTTACTGTTGTGCATCTAAATGTGGCAAGTGGAGGTGGTAACGTGCTCATAAATTATAATTAATAAAGAAAGAAGAAGACCAACAACTCCAGGGCAAGGGTGCCCAAAATAAAATGAAAAGCGCACTAAGGCGCACAGATTCGTTAAATCATAATTGCGGCGTAGGCAGACCTTAAGTTACTTGGATTTATTATGTTGTGCCTGGGTGTCTGCAGCAGGGTGCAATGGACACTGTTTCCTGCAAAGACTTTTTGGAGTCGAAGAGAAAATAATGACGTTACTTTATCATAATGTGATTGAGAGTTTAATAAGATATGGTATCTGTGTGTGTGTTTGGGAATTTAACTAGACAACAGCAGACGTTTACAGATTGGTGAACACAGCACTTAAAGCTGGACAAACTTTGTGACTTTGAAACAGCAGTTTCAAAAGTAAGCGCTGCCCTTGCTCTTTCTGCTCCCCTCCCGCACTCACAAAACTATCGCCCCCCACTACCCCACCCCACTCACCGTGTGCTCATTTGCTGTTTTTTACGGAGCTTGCGTCACCCAATATGGATCGCACATTTGCACGTGGAAGGCGTGACCATAGAATGATCGAACCGGGAAGCGCGGAGGACGACTTTCTTTTTCTTCAAAAGGACATACATCCCAATGCATTGCATGGATATGGATTGAATTTTTGGAATGAATACAAAAATGAAATGATGTAATCCAGCTTTAAGGTCATAGGTCAAGTGAGGGAGCATCTATCTTTGCTGCAGATATTTCGAGGAGACTGCTATTGGCCACTTGTTACATGAACAAAACTCTTGTGTTCGATCTTTCCCTTAAACACATAACTCTTACTAAAAACTCTCCCTAATCTCAAATAAAAGACTTTTGGACCATCCTGTAAAGCGTTTTCGAGAGGGGAAAAGATGCTATATGTTAGCATTGGCTAATTATTTTTCCAGGTCCACCCCCATCGGCCTGGGGTGGTGTTGCAAGCATGTCAGCGCACGTCATTTTGGAAATTTTTGAGCCGGGACCCATATGGAGCTATTATTGTTTCAATAATATTTGTGTGTGCGTAAAAAGATTTGTGCGTGCGTAACCAGATTTGTGTGTGTGTAACCAGATTTGTGTGTGCGTAACCAGATTTGTGTGTACGTAAAAAGCTTTGTGCGTGCGTAACCAGATTTGTGTGTGTGTAAAATAAATATTTGTGCGTGTGTAAATAGATTTGTATGTACATATCAAGATTTGTGTGTGCGTAAAAAGATTTGTGTGTGCGCAGAAAGATTTGTGTGTGTGTAAAGAAAAAAAAAGTACGTTTTACGCACGAATCTTTTGACGCAGTCCTGCCTTCGCAGATTCGCAAGTGTAACTTGGACTGTGTGTGTGCGTAAACAGATTTGTGTGTGTGTAATTTGACATTTGTGTCTGTAACAGAACAATCTGTGTGTAAATAACCACGTTGTACGAAGAGAAGAACGGACAAAAGCCTAAGTGCTACGCACAGGCTCTGTTTTACACACGAATCTCTTTTTGACACACCTCTGCCGATTAGCGTGTGTCAAAAAGATTGGTAAGTGTAATGTGGTTGTTCTAGCAGTACACCAGCAGATGGTGCTGTTGTAGCTGGTTATTACCTACACGCAAGCAAACCAAAGAGTTTCTAGCACTATAGTGTAGATAGAGAAAACCGAAGGATTTAAGAAGAAAAGTTCAGGATGACAATTAACACAAAAATTCCCACAAAATCTGACTTTTATGAAAGCTGTAGGTTCTCTGTCAGCTGTTTTAGTTTACTTTGAGTTCTATGGGGAAAATGTCTGTGTAGCCCACGTGAATTTAGTCTGCAGTACGCGAGAATCCCTCAGCTCCAAGCTAGTAACTATAATAGTAATAGTAATTATAATAGATCCATGTATCATACAGTGGTGTGAATGACAGGATTTTGAATATAGGAAAAAAATATCATAAACAGGTGCAGTAGTGTGTCTTGTCAAGGCAGTAGGTTTTGGTTTGCTTGCCTGTAGGTAATAACCAGCTACAACAGCACCATCTGCTGGTGTACTGCTAGAACAACCACATTACACTTACCAATCTTTTTGACACACGCTAAGCGGCAGAGGTGTGTCAAAAAGAGATTTGTGTGTAAAACAGAGCCTGTGGTAGCACTTAGGCTTTTTTCCGTTCTTCTCTTCGTACAACGTGGTTATTTACACACAGATTGTTCTGTTACAGATACAAATGTCAAATTACACACACACAAATCTGGGTACAGACGCACACAGTCCAAGTTACACTTGCGAATCTGCGAAGCCAGGACTGCGTCAAAAGATTTGTGTGTAAAAAAAAAACTTGTGTGTAAAAATTACTTTTTTTTTCTTTACACACACACAAATCTTTCTACGCACACACAAATCTTGATACGTACATACAAATCTATTAACACACGCACAAATATTTCTTTTACACACACACAAATCTGGTTACGCACACACAAATCTGGTTACGCACGCACACATCTGTTTACGCACACACAAATATTATTGAAACAATTATAGCTCCATAGACCCGCCCCCACTGAGTAAAACATGCATTCCTTTTGTAGCTCCATAGGCTGCCACCAGAGGAAAGAGGTGGATTCATTTTGTTTTTTCCAAATTTTAATTTACATGTTGTTTTAATAATGTTTTCTGAGATGTTTCGTTTTGAGTTTTGACAGTTTAATTATCAACATTAGATCAAATAAAGGCATAACATATCTCATTTTGCGTGTAATGAGTGTGATAAATTTGTTACACATCGAATTACAGAAATGAATGGACGTTTGGACTGAGTTTTGCATGTAAATTGGATTAACACTTATACTTACATTTTCTTATGTATTTGATCAGATAAACCTCACCAAAGTCACACCCGGAGAAGTCCAAATGCATAAGATTAATTGATAATTATTTCCTTTTGCAGGAGAAATTTGAGGTAGGTGTTTGTTTTCATGTCTTTCTCCACCCGTGCTGTGTAAAGCCTGGTTCACACGGCAGGATAAATAGGCCGATTTTGGACCCGATTTACCCCTACGACAATCGTAAGAATGCTCCGAATATTGTAAAAAAAATCTGATGGATTTTCCTGCCGTGTGTGGTGTGTTAAGACTGCGCTCGTCGCTCGGAAGGACTTCGGGACTGCTCCGATCTCAATATCGGGGATATCCAACATGTTGGATTGTTTTTGCCCGATTTCTCTTTGTGTGTGGTGTCCCCCGGGGACAGACGAGTGCGTTGCCATGACTGCGGCGTGTAGCCAATCAGAAGACAAGACGAGCCGGCGAGGAAACACCGTAAAAAAACCAAAACAGTCAGCGGGATGGCTCACCAGAAAGTTCGGTGGACATCAGAGATGGAGGAACAACTAGTTGACCTCTGGCAACACCGTGAATGTATGTATGACGTGTCGTGTAAAGAATATCATCACCGAAATGACAAGGAGAGGAATTGGGCAGAAATTGCTGCTGCACAGGTAGTGTTGGCATAAGCCCTATTTGGACGGGATTAGTACACTAAATGACCAGACTGATGGTTGTGTTTGTACGTTTACTTTGCACTCTGTCCTAATACAGTACAGACGTGTTGATGCAGCCGTTACTGCAGCCGTGCTTGTTGGTTTGCGCGTATGTAAAGTTTCATGTCTAGCAGTGTGTGTGATGCGTTCACAGGTAGTCCGTACAAACTGTATTGTGGAACAGCACAGACAGTACGGGCCAGAGAACTGTAGAGCAGTAAAATCCACATGTATGTGTTTGTCCGCCTACAGGAGGGAGGTGGACCGGCTGGTGTCCTGGTGCAGTGGTAACAACCTGGAGCTGAACGCCCAGAAGACAGTGGAGATGATTGTGGACTTCAGGAAGAGCACTGTCCCCCCACCCCCACCCTCCGTGATGGACTCCCCCATCACCTCTGTGGAGTCCTTCCGTTTCCTGGGCACCACCATCACCCAGGACCTCAAGTGGGAGCCGACCATCAGCTCCCTCATCAAGAAGGCCCAGCAGAGGATGTACTTCCTGCGGCAGCTCAGGAAAGCCAAGCTGCCTGCACAGATGTTGGTGCAGTTCTACACGGCCATCATCGAGTCCATCCTCACCTCCTCCATCACCGTGTGGTTCGCTGGAGCCACAGTCAGGGACAAACAGAGACTACAGCGCATTGTGCGCTCTGCAGAGGAAGTGATCAGCCGCAGCCTTCCATCGCTGCAGGACCTGTACGTCGCCCGAGCTCGAGGCCGGGCTGGTCGTATCACAGCCGACCCCTCTCACCCTGCACATGGACTATTCCAACCACTCCCCTCAGGCAGGAGGCTGCGGTCCATCAGGACTAGAACCTCCCGCCACAAGAACAGTTTCTTCCCCTCTGCTGTTGGACTCTTGAACACTTCTTAACCTGTCCCCCCGCCCTTTATAAAGTCACTTTACTGCCCATCATACGTCACTTTACTTCACTGTACTGCTGTCACCTTACATTGTGTGCACCATGTGCACTTGTATATTGTAAATAGTAACTGTAACTCTATTTTAAATTTAAATTTATTCTTTAGAAGTGTTTTTTATTCTTATTTTTATTATCTCTTTTTGACTGTTGCACTGAGCCAAAGCAATTTCCAAGTCTGTGACCTCCCGTTACTTACGTTGGCAATAAAAATGATTCTGATTCTGATTCTGATTCTGATTCTGATTCTGATTGTCCTCATGGTGTCTGTGGCTGCTGTGGTCAGACGAGAGTCTCTATAGGCTGCGAGAAGCGGAGAGGCTCTGTTTACTCTGAAGTCACGCTTGATCTCGTGAGATTTCCGTCTGACCTGTGAGTGCTCGGGGGTGAAATCGGTTCGTGTGTGATGTGTGTGGTTTGCGTGATTTTGCCGTGTGGCTGCACACCCCACACTGTACGACCAAAGTGGTTAGACCCGTGATTTTTTATCGGCCGGCAATTTTTAAATTGTCTCGTGTGAACCAGGCTTAAGCCCACGTTCCCACAGTGTCTATTTTCAGCCGTGGTGTCTGTAAATACAGACCTATCATTTATGTTGAGGCCTCCCACAATCAAGACCTTCTTCTTCTGTGTTTCTGAAGCCGATAACCAAACAAAACTCTCACCAGGTAATAGAAGGTGTGACGGAGTCATTGCTCTCACCTTGTCACTAAGCCCTAGTTTTGCGTGCACTCTAGTCACACTCCCCGGTGCGAGGCGCGCAAGTTCATCAAAATGCGTATTAGTGCATACAAGTTGTATTAAAATCTGTAATTCTATCGAAAACTTTCAATTCGATCAGCTTGTGTCTGAATTACGGCCGTAAATAGTGCTGAGTAGAAATTTTGCGTGACGATTGCTCTCCTCCAATCACAGAATGGGGAGAGGCGCCGTTACAAACAGGCCAAGCCTCCTAGCGTTGGCAGCGCAGGTAAACACAGCAGCATGGCAGATTAAAGTGGCTATAATTCCTCTGGCTGTCACTGCAGACACGGAAATAATAGCCCAAAAGACTGAAAAGTGAGAAGGAATAGAGGGAACTAAAGTGAAAAAATTATCAAAGAAGAAATCAAGCTGATTGGACATTAAGCTTATATCGTGTCCTTGCTGGAGAGACCTGCAGGAGAGGGACCGCCCCGGACAACATTTGGACCCAAAACTGGCGATAATCTTTCAGTTATTGTATTGTATATTTTGTTAGCAGTGCGTTACTTTTGTACCATTTCATCAGTGATTTTTGTACAGTTACAATAGGTTGTGCTAATGTTTACGTTTGCATACGTATCAGATTGCAAATAAAACTAGATGACTCCGTGGGAGGAGAGCGTAGGGGGGTTTCTCCAATGAGAAGCTAAACATTCAAACTGAAAAAAAACGCGTTGTACTCACTGGTCTCACAGGTCCTCTACATATCACCTCTCCCTGTCCCCTCCATAAACCACAAGGTAGCTTCATCCATAGCTCGCCCGCCGCTCGGGGTGCCCACCGGGTTCACGCGCGCCTGTTAAAACTCTCCTCCTTCCAGCTTTGTTTATGTTGTCTCCCACTTTCATTGAAGGAAATTAAAGGGGAGATATGTAAAATAATAATTTTGACAATTAGGGGTGAACATTAGTTTAAACAATGAAAATTTGTTTTTGTAATATTTGTAAGAATTATTTTGTGAAACGCCCATGGGAGGGGCTTGGGGCTTAAGAGGAGAGCTGTTTGGGCTGTACAGGGAGTCTGGCTGGTTGACCAGAGGGTTTTTCACACTTTTTGTAAATAGCACTTATGGAAGTTGGGAATAAATTGAACAAACGTGTTTTTTTGACTGGCCATTGGTTTTTGTGATTAGTTCCCACAACAGAGGGAAACATACTGCAGACAAAGCTGGCACTGTTGAGGAAGAAGTTAAACCTGCTTCAAGTAAACATAACATAACAAAAATAACAATGGATTGTTGATGATTGATTAAGATTAATTTAACATTTCCTTTTCAGAAGGAGTTGACCTCTGAGATAGTATTGTTAGAGATCAACTGTTTTGGAACATGAAGGCAACATTAAAGATTAAAGAAAGATTAACAGGAAACATGGGGGATTTCCTGGTGATACAATCCATAAAAGGTATTGTTTATGAGACCTTCTGACTTCTAAATTATTATCAGTAGTGACACAGCATCAATAAGCACTACTTATAAACGCTATCTGTTTTGTCTGCCTTCTATTTCTTTATACTTATGTTATGGTTTTATGTATTTATGCACAATAAACGTATCTGCTGTTGAGTCGACACTTTGTTGTGATGGCTTTGGCATATTGTTGATTTTACAGTTGATTTTGGTCTGTTTTGTTATCTTTGAGGGTCAAGAGAGACAAATAACATGAACTATTGTTAGAACTATTACTAGTATGCTTAAATTACGATGACAATTACGATTATCATTATGATTATTATAATTACTGTAAAAGGGCAGTCACAAAAAGGCATTTATTTTATTATATATCTTTGTGACATACTGTTTTATATGTTCAGTTTATACTAACAGAGGGTAAGAATGTTTATTCGTTTTGTTATTAATGTTTTTCATACATTGAGAAACAAAAAATTGCATTGATTTATAGTTTTTATCATTGTTGTATATCTTTTTTTTCTGACGTGTGAGAGCAGCAGTGTAGTTACAAGTTAATTGCCCATTGGAAATGATTTACGTTTTCTGAATCCGGTACCTTTTCAAGGCACTCAAAGCACTTCACATCGGTGAACCAATCACCCACTATCACAAACATTCACACGCCACTGAACAATGAGTCTAAGTGTCTTGCCCAAGGACACACAGAAGCACCAGCACAATGGGAGTTGGTTTCACACCGTTTCTGACAAATCAAACAATGTTTATGTCAGAAGCAGGATTCAAACCACCATCCTTCAGTTCAGAGGATGCCTGCTCTACCAGCTCGAAGTAAAAAGGTTTCAAGTAAGTAAACAGTGTTTATTTATATGGCACCTTTCACAGACTAGAGTCACAAAGTGCTTTACAATTGTGGGCATTTGTCTCTCACTCCACACAGAGATGGGTGTTTGGTCGCCACTACAGGAGGCACTTGTCAAACCTATTGTACATGTTTTTAGTGGTAGATTAACCGGAGCACTCGGAGGAAACCTACGCAGACATGGGGAGAACATGCAAACTCCACTCAGAAAGACCCTGTTCTGACTAGGTAATATTGTTTTTGATTCTTGTTTATTGTTTACCATACTAATCTGATATTGTATTGACATGCCCCTCCTTTACAGAACCATGGCAACAACTACAAACAAATGTGGGACCAGTTTGAAGATTTATACACTAAAGCTCACCTTATCACAAACGTGCATGGCAAGAACCAGCGTCATGAAGCCAGTGGAAGGATAAGGTCCCGTCTTGTGGAGCCAGGACGTGTGAACGTACTTCATGAAGACCGGATTGACCACCATCACCTGTTTCCAACCATGAAAGGCGGGTTTGAGTTGTGTTTTAAGGAATGTGTTCTCTTCGGAAAGCAATGTGAAGTCTTACCAGGTCTTTGTTACCCTTGATATATTTTTTTACTGGTGCATATGATCTGAAAATGTAAAAGGTTTGGGAGTTACTGGATCAAAATCATCCCAACATTTGGAACTATTTATACGCTTGGTACAGTGAACTTATTATTTTAATTATTTATTTGTTTGGAGGATAAGCCCCTAGAGATGAAACATCTCGTTTTCGAGGGGGTCCTCAAAATTGCACAAAATGACAGATTCAGTAAGGCAGACAGTAGAACAAACAATATTACAGAATTCACAGAAAATAATACAAACACAAAAGACAAAGGACACACATACACACACACACTGGTTGTTGTGAACAGATTGTCTATTTGCCCAAGTGTTTTTTTTTTTTTTTTAAATAATCCCCCAATTATGATCTATGGCGGATTGTGTAAACTCAAAGCTAGGTGTGTAAAATTTGAGTTTGGCCTACCGTCCCTCAAAGCCAGTGGTGAAGGCATCCATGATCCATCTGAGATCCATGACTTTGAATGGAAACAGAATCAGATGAGTGGTGTTGTCCAGGTCCACGCCGCTCTCTGGATACATGACTCGATGTGTTGTCCTGGTCCCAACGTCTGCCTCAAAACCTGCAGTTTGATTCATTCATTCATTCTTTGTTCATTCTGTACCGAGATACAGGACCCAAAACCAGGGCTTATTTAGTTCATACACACAGAGACGGGACAAAAATACTGGAGCCAAAGGAGTATTGCATGAAAACAACCGATCAAAACCGGTGACCATACATTAAAAGACAAGAATTAGGTTCACATTTTAAGGGAAATAAATGTTTTTTTCATCCAACTCCTTTTCAAACTGGATTCCCGTATCTTCTACTATACTTACTTCTTATTGTTTTGTTTATTTGGATGGGACAATACATATTCATGAACAGCAACATCTGTAACTACATCAGATTGTAGCTATTTTGTTCATTTGCATCTGTAGACCCACAGTCACACTCACATGTGTTTAGTGGTAGGAGAAACCGGAGCACCTGGAGGAAACTTACAGACAGGGGGAGAACATGCAGAATGGTTTTGGAGGTGGAATTGCTGTAATAATTAAATCATTCTTTCTATTACTACGACTACGAGTATGACTATGACTACTACTAACCTATGTCATTACTACCACCACCACCTCACATACCAATACGATTACTTCTACTACTATTACAAAACTACTACTACCTCTACTAACTACAATACATCTACTACAACTTTTTTAAATTATTTATTTATTTTATATATTTGACAAGGACAATGTACTACCACCACCACCACTACTACTACTACTATTACTTCTACAGCTGCTTCCACTCCTCCAACTCTACTACTACTATTACTACTAGTACTTATACTACTCTCTACTACTACTACTACTACAACAATCAGAAATATCTGATCTTTTCCCCTGTAAATGACTGTAAATGTAGTTCACCCTTATGTACGTTTGCATGTGGATTAAGCTGTTTTGCAGTTGTACATTGTGAATAACGATAATGTCTTGTGATGGATGATCATGATTTCAATTTCCTCTTCCTCTTTTATCGTAGCCAAACAAATGGTTGTTTTGTCCTACTGTACATACTCCTCTTTAAACTGTAATTCTGTATCTTCTACTGCTCCTACATTTACTACTAGGAGTACTACCACTATTTTGATTTTCTGTTACTACTTCTAATACAACAACTACTACTACTATTACAACTACTACTACTGCTTCCAATCCTCCAACTCTACTACTACTACTAGCAGTACTTATAATACTCTCTCCTACTACTCCAACTGAACTAATACCACAACAGTATCCTAATTCCTTGTGTAACTTTTCATGTTAGTCTTTAAATGAGAGATTTCAACATTAAGTTTGCTCCGACTGAACAGCTGAAAGATTTCTGTGTACGACAATATGATTAATATTATATGTGAAACAAATAATATAATATTTGGTTGACATTTAAGTAGTATTACGTAAAACAAACAATATTTTCCTCTGTAAATGTAGTTCACCCTGACGTACATTTGCATGTGGAAAAAGCTGTTTTGCAGTTGGACATTGTAAATAACGATAATATCTTGTGATCCTATCTTCTTCCTCCTTTATAGCAGCCAAAAAAATGATTGTTTTGTCCTACATACTGCTTTTCAAACTGTATCTTCTACTGCTCCTACATTTGCCACTATTATTCTTTATGTTTTTATTTATTTGCTATTACGAATGGGTCAATGTGTATTCATGACTAGCAGGAGCTATAAATACATTATAGTGTATTAGCTACGTATCTAATTTGCTTCTTAGCTAATCACTAGTAGTAAATTAAGTAGTCGTAGTAATAGTATTAGTAGATATGTAGATAACTATACATCTATCTTCTACTAATACTACCACTACCACCATCACTACCACCACCACCACCACCACCACCTCTAGTACTACAATTCCCCTTCGGGACAGATATATATACCAACCTGCCTGTGAAGGGCAGGGGACCTCGTTCACCCCGTCCTTGTTAAATAGAGTAAATATATCAGTGAAATTATCAAAAAGTACAAGTATTGCTCACATACTTGTGCACTTTGCTTATACTCTTTGCCTTCGTAAATCTATTCATGTTTTTTTTACTTGTATTACATTTCACTTGACAGGTTTAATTTGATAACAAATATATAAAACTTGCTCCAAAAGTACAGTACTAGCAACGGAGCTATCCCTTCAGAAATGTGTGCGGTTTGGAAGATTACCTTATTACAAACTGATGAGCATCTATACGAGGTCCGTTGTGAGATCCCTTCAGATTCCCGGAGTTGCCCACCACTGCACAGGTGAGACAGCGGTCGGGGTGGGTTTCAGGCATGTCAGGTTTGGCTGAGAAGAGCTTCAAGAGGCGTTCTTTTACTTCCTTGAATTTATTTAAGTCACCCTTCTCGTGCTGGAGTACCTTGTGGATAGAAAGCATCAATTTTAGCCATTCCAATACAAAAAAGGTGATATCAGTGGTTATTTCAGGTCACGGATTACTTGCAATAACTAAACAATAACAGTTGGGACGATTTTATTGACCGTCTGGAAAGTTTCGCAAAGTATCACATACACTGCAATACATGAGCTGCTTGAGAATTGTATTTGTCCAATACTAGGGAATTTTCAGTGTTGCACACAAGTTAATGAACAGTAGGAATGAGGAGCAAACAGACACAAGTGAATATTAAGTAAGTTATAGAACAAGATGGCCGTGCCTGTCTGTACATGACCAAGATGGCGGGTGCTGGTTGTTTGGAGCCTTTAAAGAGTTATTTGTAAAAACCCATGTTGTTATCACTTGTTTTTATCAAGACAATCAATTGGATTACGCACCTTTTAACAGCTGTACCCTTAAAGGATTACAGTCACTCTCCCTCTGACTTTTTATTCACGTCTGAAGCTGCCGGTAGCAAGTTGGCTAACCTCCATACACCATAACCATGGACACAGCACTTCCTCCTGATAATATCTACAAAAAAATTTACAAGTAACAACACAACAAGTTTGTCCTGCTCCATAATCAAAAGACCAGTACACGCCATGTCACCCGAAGAACAGCAACTGACTGTCAAGTACCTCTCTATTGAACTCTAACCCAAAGAATCACTCCCAGAACACTTCATGGACATAGCATTTCAACGCCTCTCACTCACGGTACACCACGACACTGTTCTCTGGCACCCTATAATCTGCCCGAACCCCTGATCCTGTTCAACCCCACCCCACAGCAATACGTCATCATGGATTGTGGTCCGACAAAATAATCCGCTCGCTCCTGGGCCGAGCTTGGCCTCCAGCGCTCTGTCCGGTTCTGGATCTTTTGCCGCCTTGTGCTGTCCCAGAGCCAACGTGTACCCAGCTGTCCTGTCCCAGACCATCATCCCCAGAGCCACAGCAGCCTGGAGCAGAGGGCGCGAGACCGCAGAGCGTCCCTGTCCACCCGCTGCAACGCTAGGACTTTTAGACATCAGATCCATCGACAAGAAATCCTTCATCTGTCATGACTTTGCTTAATTTGAACACTTGTCCTTTATTATTTCATGTAAAATTCTTGTGTTTGTTTTAATTATTTATAGAGCCCCTAAACCCAACTTTGTTCTTATTCAAGAAGTCTCGGACCTTATATCCCAGTCTATGGCCCTCCACTACAAAGTTCTAATCTTAGGTGATTTTAATATTCATGTCCTCTGCCCCCTTTAACCTCTGATTTTATTGATTTATTTGAATCTTTTAATCTCCTATTAGTAACCGTTCCCACACATTCTAAGGGCCATACACGGGATCTGGTTTTAACGTTTGGTCTCAGGATGGGAAATGTCACCACCAAGGATATCTGCGTGTCGGACCACTTAGATATTTTATTTACCGTTATTTTATCCCACCGGTCTGCCTCCAACGGGTCATTTTATCACTCTCATGTTTTTAACTCCTCCTCTGCTCTTACATTTTCACAACTTAGTGCCGCAGCTTCCTTGACTACTTTACTACTTTTAACCAAAATGTTAACCTGGAGGGGCAGGTCTCCTCCTTCTATCAATAATCCCATAAGACTTTAAACAACATTGCACATTGCAGACAATATGAACAAAAATGGAAAAAGACACACCTCACAGTATTTCACCTCGCCTGGAAAGACAGCCCCAAACAATACCATTCCATCTATTCAAATGCCATCAGTCACAGTTCTGTTTTTTTTAAGTTTTAAACTCCATTACTTGACATGATATCTATGTGCAAATACCTGCTCCTAGCCAAGCCATTCAAGTAAATAGAGAAACTCTGGATTAAAATTGTTTTACAAATTGTTTGCCATTATCAATTCATGCTCCACAGCATAAAACCATAATGAAAAGAACCCTGAATGATAAATCAATCACAAGATTCAAAGAACTAGTACAGCCGATGTTGAATACTGCTGCAGGTGAACCTGCCCACAGCTGCTGCCGTCCTTCAGTCATTTACCGAACTGTGGACTACACTATGGAGTCTTTCAAATCTGCATTAAATGCAGCAGCTCCTATAAAACAGAAAACTATTAGGATTCTATCATCGTTGCCATGGCACAGTGGTGTCCAACTGCATACTTTAAAACAGGACGTCAGAAAATTGGAGAGGCTATATCGCCACTCCCACTCGGAGCCTGCCCACAGGGAGTGGAGAGCAGGTCTCCGAAACTGCAAGAATGCTCTTCGTAGGGCTCAAACTCAATACTATTCAACTTTAATAGAAGCGAATAAAAACAACCGTAGATTTTTGTTTAGCACCGTCGCTAAACTCAATAACTGCCATAACGCAATCGAGCCTAAAATTCCAAGCTCACTGAGCAGTGTCGACTTTCTTCACTTCTTTATTGATAAAATTACATCCATCCGTGACAAACTGGAGGAATCAGAATCAGAATCAGAATCAGAATCAGAATCATTTTTATTGCCAACGTAAGTAACGGGAGGTCACAGACTTGGAAATTGCTTTGGCTCAGTGCAACAGTGAGGAAACCACTCCTTGTGTTGGTGATGGACAGGCTGAAGCGTTGCACTTGATTTCCCACCTGGATTCTTCAGTGTGCCTCGACAAGTTGAGCCAAGAGGAAGTGATCTCTGTGGTCGCATCTTCCAAAGCCTCAACTTGCTTGGCTGGTTTAAATCCTATTTATCGGATCGGTATCACATTGTCAATGTGAATCAAAACTCGTCACCTTACTCTAGAGTGGAATTCGGTGTGCCCCAGGATCGGTGCTCGGACCGATTCTTTTCACACTCTATATGCTGCCGCTAGGAAACATCATTAAAAAGCATGGAAAAAGCATTGACGAAGAACTCTCCTTTAAGGCTTATTTAAAGGACAACTCACCCTCAAGTCCACTTTTTTTTGCTGATAAACGGTATAAATGAGTGTCCAATAGTGTTGTCTACATATCCTGGTCATAATCTTGTCACTTTGGTGCAAATTAGTTGAAAGTTAGACTTTCTGCCTAAAACCGTCTGTGAGGCGCCATCTGCTGGCGACCTGTATTACTACATTTGAATTTTGAATCTGGCGCCAACACTGGCACAGAAGTTGGACCTGACGTCTGCAAGTTGGACCTGACGTCAGCAGCCCCCCGCCCAGAGCAATGTAAACGGCCCAGTCTCGTTCACGCCCCCTTCAGTCCTCCAGGCTACGCCCATTTAGAGGAAGATTTGAACAGGAAATGTGAGTAACGTAAGCTCCGAGGAGCGGGGGTGAGAACCACTTTAAACCGAGCAACTAAAACGGCATATTTCCACTTGCGGAACATCGCTAAAATCAGGAATATTCTTTCTAAAAGTGACGCGGAAAAACTAATCCACGCCTTTGTCACCTCAAGACTTGACTACTGTAACGCTCTGCTGGCAGCGTGCCCAAAAACCTTTTTGAAGAGCTTCCACCTTGTTCAAAATACAGCAGCAAGGATCTTAACAGGTACCAACAGGAGGGAACACATAACTCCGGTGTTAAATCACTCCACTGGCTTAATGTGGAGTACAGAATAAAGTTTAAAATTCTTCTTCTGGCATACAAAGCCATAAATGGCTTGGCTCCCTCTTATCTTCAAGACATGTTAACGTCTTATCAACCAAGCCGAGCGCTGCGCTCGAAAAACGCCAGACGTCTGGTTTCAAAAATCACTGTTGGCGGCAGAGCATTTAGTTACCAAGCTCCTCTACTGTGGAATCAGCTCCCCACCCACGTTAAGGAAGCAGACACTGTCTCTACGTTTAAGGCCAGGCTTAAAGCACTCTTCTTCAATTTAGCATTTGGCTAAGGTCCGCTGCATCTTCAACCCTACGCTTTAGGCTAGGCTAGGCTAAAGCAGTTCTTTTAGTTTAGTATATAGTTAGGAAGGTAAGACTCAGGGAAGGCTATATACCTTAGACTAGTCAAGCTGCATAGGGAGTCAGCACTATCCTCTCCTCCTTCTTACTTTATCTGTTTTGCATTATTAGGATTTTGACTGTAGTTTGTTCATTGCTATTCACCCGTTGTCCCATTGTCTGTTTCATGGTACGACGACGGGACTTCTGAGCCTGGCCTTCTCCATCTACACCTGCGGACTGCCCCGCCCGACCCGCCTGGGAGTGCATCAGTCCTGCACCGGACCTGTCCACGCTCAGAGGCCGCTGGTCCACGTTCTGTAGCTTAGGTCCTGGATCATTAGCCTGTCCGTCCGTGGGAGCCGATCCCTTTCTCAAACTGTAAAAAAAAAGGGTCTCCCTGAGGTTTCTCACTTTTTTCCCACTGGGTTTTTCTTATGAGTTTTTCCTTGCCAATGCAGGAGGTTCGGTTGGGCAGTTAGTGTCCAACTAGAAGGACTGTGGTGATGATCCAGGACACTTTAACATTCTACAAAATTTATAGACATGTGTTCTATATTTTTTATGTGTTTTAGCTGTTGATTCTCTGATCTGTGTTGGTGATTTCAATGGTTTTGTTAAGTCCTCTGAGATGACTTCTGATGTGATTTAGGGCTATACAAGAATAAATTGTATTGTATTGTATTATTCCTTTCTCGTTTTTCAGACATTTTATTCCCCATTAGACAACCACATGCGGGCCCATCAATATCCCACACCGGCCCCCTATCCTCATCACTCCCTCTGCCCGTAACCTTGGCATCTTGCACGATTCTCACCTCACATTCCTCTCCCAAATCAAACAAACCACCCAATCCTGTTTCACCTCTGCACCATCGCAAAGTAAGTAAGTAAGTAATGTTTTATTTGTATAGCGCATTTTACAGACCAAGGTCACCCAAAGCGCTTTACAAAGTTCAGAGTTATTGTTCCAATCATTCCACACACGGGAATGACGGAAGCGAGATTAAAAACTTTTTAAAAACATTCTCCACCCGATCTCCATAAAGTCGTTAAAGTCGTTGTCCCTCCACTGGCTCCCTGTGTGTTTTAGAATTGATTTTAAGATTTTATTGATTACTTTTAAAGCTCTCCTAGGTCTGGCACCCAGCTTTATTTATGAACTTTTAACCCTACAAGCCTTAGATCCTCGGGCAGGTCCCTGTTGACTGTTCGGAGGTCGAGGCTCCGGACGAAGGGGGACCAAGCCTTCTCTGTCCGGGCGCCTCAACTTTGGAACGACCTGCCTGAGGAGATAAGGCCAGGACTCCACCAGGCACCGTCAGACGTCCATAATGGCGCGTTCAGACTGGATCATGCGTTGCGTCGGGTTTCAATGCAAAGTCTATGGTGACGCGCGTTGCAGCGTCACAACGCACGGACCTCCCGGCACGCACGGACGGGCTGTTCAGTAGACACGCACGGACTTGGCGGGAAAGTCAAAGGGGAGGAGCAGGAGCGAAAAATCGACGCCCACAGGAGATGGATTCTGCTCATCCTTTCCTTGGGACGTTCGTCCGACAACCAATCAGAGAGCCGCAAAGAGGTCATGGGGACATTAGCGGACTGAGCGAGCAGACTGAAAATACTTGTAAACAGCTAAAACAGGACCCACACCAGGCTTCACCAGAACTCAAACCAGGGTTGACAATGGGGGACTCTGTGCTTGTGAAAATATGTGTTGTCATGCTCCCGTGACCTTATGCAACTGCTTCGAGTGTGTTCGCCGATGCGGAAATACCGTTTAATAATATGAAAAAACGTATGGCGCACCTTTTACGGTGCGCTATACGCAAAACGTAAACGGAGATGAAACGGACACGTTTGGACGGACACGTTTATATATATATCCTCTTTAAAATCACTTCTCAAAACCCACTTTTATCAAACAGCTTTTAACTGTTAGTTTTAAACTTCACGTTTTATTTTACTGTCTGCTTTGTTTTTGTTTTTTCTTTCTTCTTGTGTTTTCTCCATTTGTCTTCCTGTATCCACTGTTTATTATTTTGACTTTTTATTTTTATGTTATAATGTTTTTTTTGTATTATTATGCTAACTTTGCAGTGCTTTTTCAATATTATTTTTGAAAAGTGCTGTACAATTAAAAATGTATTATTATCATTACCTTTTAAAAATTAGAATACAATAAAATGTCAATCTTCAACTGAACACATTTGAATATTAAATTTGGCAAAAAAAATCAGGCAGGTTCAGTATTATTTCAAGGACAAACAAGATAAGTTTGTCCGATAGATGAGCTAAAGAAAAGTGTATAGATTATACAGTTGTGCTGTACTTAATATCCACTTTGTTTCACTTGTGTTGGTGTGCTCCTCATTGAATGACATTTACCCACAGTAGGACGAATGTACAGTAGGATCTCTTTATCCTAAAGCTGGAGCGCAAAGTCTATCGTAAGTGTAATTTTGCCTCCAAGGTCAGGCATCAGTCGTCGTTCCTGCGAATGTGTGACCCCAAGAAGTCATTCGCTCAAATGCTTTAAAGTGATATAATGTTTATAATGTGGTAAACCTACATTATTTTTCTCATAAATGATTGGGAAAAAATGGTTCTGTCTTTTTCTTCTGCATTTTGATTTTGAATTTTACCCCCTGAATATACTCAAAATGTAATACAAAAACTCATCATATAAAGACAGAAAAAAAGTTAATGAGGCCACACCCCTGACAAACAGGAAGTCAATCATTCTGAATTGAAAATGGTCATGTTTGAATTAGGTGCCTTGCACTGTCTAGGTGGGTAGAGAAGTCCTTCAAGGATTTATCTTGGTCTTGTTCACGAGTGAGAGAAGGATGGAGCGTGAGATTGACAGGCAGATCGGTGCAGAGTGTGAAGTGATGCCGTCGTTGTATCAGACCAATCACCTCTGATCATATGCTTTGGGTTATGATTGCGGATACAAGCGGTTAAAATGAGTTTCCTTTGCAGAGTGGCTGGGCTCTCCCTTAGAGATAGGGTGAGGAGCTCAGTCACACTTTTATCAACAATATCTCTATCTACCGTTTGTGATTCAGATTCAGTTGATTCCAAAACCTGCCATAACTTTTTGACTTTTGTTTGTCTATTTGGCGAAGAAGGGCCCATGTGCACATTCTGTTTGTTTTGTGGACAAATAAATATATATGGTGAAAATAGATATTGTACATCTGGTGTAATTTGAATTGCATTCAAATCTATACTGTTAAAAAATCATGTTAATTATCACGTTATCTATCTCTTTTCCTCCTCCTCCGTTGTTGTTGTTGAGAGAGATTAACGTGATAATTAACTTGATTTTTTATCAGTATAGATTTGAATGCAATTCAAATTACTCCAGATGTCAATATCTATTTGTCACATATATATTTAGTTGTCCACCAAACAAACAGGAGGTGCACTGGGCCTCTTCTTCGCCAAAATAGACAACAAAAGTCAAAAGTTATGGCTGGTTTGGAATCAACTGAATCTGAATCACAAACGGTAGATAGAGATATTTGTTGAATATAAAAGTGTGATTGAGCTCCTCACCCTATCTCTAAGGGAGAGCCAGCCACTCGCAAGGAAACTCATTTTATCGCTTGTATCGACAATCATACCCAAAGCATATGTGAAGAGGTGATTGGTCTGATACAACGGAAGTGCTCATTCACACTCTGCACCGATCTGCCTTCTGTCAATCTCACGCGCCATCCTTCTCTCACTCTGTTGAACAAGACCAAGATAAAATCTTGAAGGGACTTCTCTACCCACTAGGGACAGTGCAGGCACCTTAATTCAAACATGACCATTTTCAATTCGAATGATTGTCTTCCGGTTTGTAGGGGTGTGGCCTCATTAACTTTTTTATGTAATTTTATGATGAGTTTTTGTATTACATTTGAGTATATTCAGGGGGTAAAATTCAAATCTAAAATTGCAGAAAGAAAAAGACAGAACCTTTTTTCCCAATCATTTATGTGAAAATAATGTAGGTTTACCACATTATAAACTTTTTTCACTTTAAAGCATTTGTAGCGAATGACTTCTTGGGGTCACACATTCGCTAGGAACGACGACTGATGCCTGACCTTGGAGGCAATATTACACTTACGATTGACTTTGCGCTCCAGCTTTAGGATAAAGAGTTCCTACTGTACATTCGTCCTTACTGTGGGTAAATGTCATTCAAATGTGGAGCCAACACCAACACAGTGAAACAAGTGGATATTATGTACTGCACAACTGTATAATCTATACACTTTTCTTTAGCTCATCTATCGGACAAATTAGCGTGTTTGTCTTGAAATATACTGAACCTGCCTGATTTTTTTGCCAAATTTTTATATTCTAATGGGGTCAGTTGTAAGATGACCATTTTATTGTATTCTATTTTTAAAAGGTATATGAAATTTACATTTTAATATGTACAGCACTTTTCAAAAATTAATATTGAAAAAGAACTGCAAAGTTAGCTGAATAAAACAAAAAAAAACATTATAACATAATATATAAAAGTCAAAAATAAACAGTGGATAGCAGGAGACAAATGGAGAAAAACACAAGAAGAAAGAAAAAACAAAAACAAGCAGACTGTAAAATAAAACGTGAAGTTATAAACTAACCGTTAAAAGCTGTTTGATATAAGTGGGTTTGTGAAGTGATTTAAAGAGGTTTTATATATAAAAGTGTCCGTCAATCGTGTCCGTTTATCTCCGTTTACGTTTTGCGTTATGCTGCTCCGTTAAAAAGGTGCGCAATACGTTTTTTCATATTATTAACGGTATTTCCGCATCGGCGAACACACTCGATGCAGTTGCATAAGGTCACGGCGAGCATGACAAACACTATCTTCACAAGCACAGGTCCACCATTTGTCAAACCTGGTTTGAGTTCTGGGTGAAGCCTGGTGAGGTCCTGTTTTAGCGTTCTTCAAGTATTTTTCAGTCTGCTTCGCTTCAGTTCGCTAATGTCCCATGATCCTCTTTGCGGCTCTCTGAGTGGTTGTCGGTGGGGTTTGTTCGAACGTACCAAGGAAAGGTTGAGCAGAAATCATATTCTCCTGGTGTGCGGCGTTTTTGCGCTCCTGCTCCTCCCTTTTTGACTTCACGCCAAGTCGTGCGGTCTACTGAACTGCCCGTCGTTCTGCGTGCACGGGAGGTCCGTGCGTTGTGACGCTGCAACGCGCGTTCACCTTGTACTTTGCATTGAAACCCGACGCAACGCGATGATCCAGTCTGTACGCGCATATGGTCGTGCTGGACGCGTGCTGGTGGTGTCTGGCCTTATCTCCTCAGCAGGTCGTTCCAAAGTTGAGGCGCCACCCGGTCAGAGATGCTTGGGTCCCCCTTCGTCGGAGCCTTTGACCTCCGAACAGTCAACAGGGAACTGCCCCGGGATCTAGGCTGGTAGGGTTTTAAAGTTTCATAAATTCATAGCTGGGGTGACAGACTAGGAGTGTTTAAAAGTAATCAATAATAATCTTAAAATCATATCTAAACACACAGGGAGCCAGTGGAGGGACAACGACTTACACGACTGTTTGGCGATCGGGTGGAGAATGTTTTTAATAGTTTTTTATCTCGTTCCGTCATTCCCGTGTGTGGAATGATTGGAACAATAACTCGTTAGAGCGCGAGATAGGCGTGTCTACGTCCCATAGTTTTTTACAGTCTATGGAGTCACCCATAGGGTAAACCTAAGAGGCCACGCACCTATTTGTAGAACTACAGTTTATATTAGCTAACTAATAACTAGTAACTATATATCACAGCAGCTCACTGCGTTTATTTACAAAAACAGATGGTGCATCAGTCTGCCGCTGTTTTAAAACGGCACTGCGTCGCCCGCTCATCGCGCATGTAATTTTCCGTCCCGTTGCGTAGTGTCTGCCTCTGTCTCTACAGTACTCTGTAGAGAGTCTTATGTCTGTGAAATGGGCTATTTTGAACGCTTTAAAGAAATCAAACCAAAGCTTGGCTCTCATCCGTTCCATAGGCTGCATGTCTCTGTTCTACCCCTACTTTGAATTTGTTTTTCTCTCTCTTTTCTTTCTTGGACCTTGGACTGCCTTTTTTCATAATAACGTAGTAACAAACCTCGATCACCTAGCTTTCACACTTCTGGGGCGCGCGAGCCTGCCCTCCCCCACCTACCATCTGGGCCTGAGGCAGCCGACAGCAGCAGATTCATTGGATGACGATTTCTAATGTGTTTGTATTATTTAATTTTATCTCACAGAAAAAAATAAAAATCAAATTGCGCGCATCCGTGCAGATCGGCGCCCCAGGCGATTGCCTAATTGCCCATGCCTTGGGCAAATGTATTGTATGTAAGGTATGTAATAAGTAATATGGGTGTTTAATCAGTCTTTAAGATGACTATTTATGGTAACGAGTGTCAATTATATATCTGAGAGATATACGCCTGTAAATCATTTGATCTCCAGTAAAAAGAAAACATGTAACAAGGACCAAGTTTCACATCTACCTACTCTGTTTCAAACTGTGTACATATATGTATATAGGGTTCTTATTTTTATTGTATTGCACAATTAAATCGATATATAGACTACTACTACTACTGCTACCTTTTGAATAGGGTCGGAATTATTAATTACGATTGATTAACACCACAATAAATTCATTTTAATCTTATGTGTGCTTTTGCCACGCTGAACCTTCATCATCAGTTGAGTTTCAGACGGATTGTTTATACTGGTGTACCATTTTAAACTCTGTGCACATCTCTGAGGCTCTTATTACTTAAAGAGTTGTGACAGTTAAGTCAAGATAGGAACTGGAGAGAGATTCATTGCAATTCTCAAGCCATGTATATAATAAGATCTTGAGAAGTCACTTTTTAAACAATTTTCCTTTTTACATTCATGGTATACTGAAAGCCTGGTTGGTTGTTAGAATACCCTCCCATCGCCATCATTAGCATACAAACACTCAATCACAGATCTCTCTTTAATCATAAATATCTTTCTCTGATCTCTCTACAAGTTTTGACTGTGTCCCACTGCTGTATGTGAAAACCCCTCTGGCCATTAGGTGTGGAAAAAATAAAAACTAGCCCCCCCTATTGTTTTAGTGCAGCACTCAGGGCCACATGATAAGGCAGTCACACACCTAAGTGTTGCTCTTTCAGAGTTTGGGTGCAGTACCACTTGTTGCAGAAAAAACAAAACACCAATACAATACAATACAATACAATTTATTCTTGTATAGCCCTAAATCACAACAGAAGTCATCTCAGAGGACTTAACAAAAACTACTGTAGATCACCAACACAGATCGGAGAATCAACAGTTAAAACATGTTGTACAGTAGAACAGGGGTGCTCACATTTTTTCAGCATGCGAGCTACTTATAAAAGGATCAAGTCAAAATGATCTACTGTACCTACTACAAAAATGCAAATCATATATTTATTTCAAAAAATATTCTTTATATCTACAATGTATGTTTATGTACATGCAAAACCGCATGAGCCAATATAGCACAACACAACACAATTACCTATGTACATTTTTTGTCATTACCCGAGTTTACTCTTATGACTTGCACTGAATTGAATCGGCCAGGGATGCATAGTCCGGAAAATTGGTGGTAACTCGCTGACAAGTTTGTCGTGGTTTAGCTTTCCTGCACTGAGCGCGGTTGTTTGCGCATGTGCAGTCAACTAGTGTCAGTAAAACATTACTGAGTAAAACACAGATGTCATTTGACTGTGGTGCCATGTCCATGTGCCATGCCTGTTTTTTTTAAATCCAAATATGCCCCTCCTCAGTTTATAAAATAATTTGCATCCACACATCTGCGTTATCAATCACATTCGTAACATTCCAAACATGTGCGTCTCTTACGTCCTGTCCTGCGTTGGGGAAAAACACAGAAGTGGGCGGAGCTTTGATGCAGACGCCGGTAACGGCACTTTTACAGTCATAGAAGACACTCAGAGTAAAGACGTATGTTTACAAGCACTGACCCTGTCCTCAGTCCTGGTTTAGTCCTGGTTTAGTCCTGGTTTGGTTGTTTTCGAGCGTGAGTCCCCGCGATCACTTTGCTGCTCTCTGATGTGGAGCGAGGATGTTCGCTGCTGCGAGCATCTCACAGCGAACAGTTTTTAAGGTAGTATGATCCATGCTTCAGTGATCAGAGGAATTTAGGGGGGTACTGTGGCGTGCGAGAACGCAAAACTCTGGTTATCTCTGTCTACACACAAATGCATTAACGGAGTTTTCAAAAATCTCCACTTTGCCCGGAGTTTTTTGTATATATTCGTTTAGAAAGTATAATTTTTTCATTTATTTAATGCGATCTACCAATACTACCTTTGCGATCGACTGGTAGATCGCGATCGACGTATTGAGCACCCCTGTTGTAGAATATTAAAGTGTCCTGGATCATCACCACAGTCCTTCTAGTTGCTCACTAACTGTCCAACAAACCCATCCTGCATCAGCAAGGAAAAACTCATATGAAAAAAAGTGCGAAACCTCAGGGAGACCCATAGTTTGAGAACGGGATCTGCTTCACTCAAGTGTCACCTTTTGGAAAATAGGGTGCCATACCACCTTTTCGCCACATGGTACAACATGTATCACCCTGATTGGACGTAGTAGGTCCATCCTCCCCAACCCCTTCATCATGATTCGCTGTTAGTACACCCTCCCATTAACATTGCCGGGCTTGGCTAACACTGTTTGTACCACCTTAGAATAACCCAAAAGAAATTTGTGATAAAAATAACATTGTGCAGTCAAGCACTGATCTTACACAGAGCTCTATTCAATAATAAAATATCTTTAGATAACACTACTCTTTAGATGTGAAAAAAGCACCCATTGTTTTAGCACACATGCAGGGTCAAGCAGATGTAGGGTTAGGGTTAGAAAGTGAGAAAATGTCGATATCACACATAACTTAAGTTATGTACCTGATATCGGAGAATTGGATCAAAAACAACCATGTAATAAATACAATAATTGATAATAGCTTTATTTAGGGGCACCAGGGAATAACTCCCAACTGATAACGTGCATATGACGTCACAATATCAATTAATTGGCTCATTTATTGATTAAGTAATCTCATGAGTCCTTTCATTATTTAATTAGCTAATTAGTCCAATTCTCTTCAATAGAATCTGAAGGAAGTGAATTCTTTTACAAATCAGTGACCCAGTTTCTGGAGTTAAAAGTACAAATATCACTTTCAGACAAAGATGGTTTTGTAGATTTAATCAATCAATCAATCAACGTTTATTTATAGAGCGCCTTTCCTACACAAGGCAACGCAAAGCGCCTCACAACCCATATAACATCATGCATAAATCATCAAACATTAGAATTTAAGTAAACATAAAAAGACAGATTAAGAGCACAAGCTATATAAAATCACACAAGTAGTTAAAAACCGTAAAACATTAAAATCACACAAGGGATTACAATCATAAATAATCATAAATAATCATAGCGCATTAAAAAGATTAAAGATAAAAACAAATATAAAATCATTCACTTGTATGCACAGCTAAAAAGAACTGTTTTCAGTTCAGTTTTAAAAACTGCTAGAGTAGACGCCTGTCTCACACTCTCGGGAAGACGGTTCCAGACTCTAGCTGCATGAATCTGAAACGCAGCCTCCCCATGTCTAGTTCCGACTCTGGGCACTAACAGAAGTCCAGTCCCTGTGCTCCTCAGAGCCCGAGTTGGTTCATATTAATGAAGTATACACAATACAGACTAGATATGAAATATGCAAATTGTCAAGAATAACATGAAGGAAACGTTGATTTCAAGATACATTGTTAAAATGCTAGGCTAAGGTGAGCTTAGCAAGACCTTTGTCTATGAATGGATTGGTATAGGCTGAGGCCTGCATGTGTTCAGCCTTGGTAAGAGAAGTATTCTTTGAAGTGTAGGTTTTAATAAAGCCAACAACTGTGTGTAGCAAGAGAGCAGATCATACAACCAGAATGGCCTTTGGTGAATAGCAGTCCTTGGGTCTTGATGGTGTTGGATGGAGGCTTCTTGTCCACGGGGCCTGCACCATGCGGCTGCATCATGTGGCTGAACCAAGTCCTCCCACGATCCACAGTCTAGGTGCCAAAACTCAGCAACTTCTTCAGGTTGAAGCTGGAGGCTATTGAAGGGTTGTGGAAGTCCTCTCAAACGTGGAGCTGAGGTTTGAGGCCATCTAAGAGGCCCAAGGCCCCTTGGTTGCCTAAGCAGAGCCCAGGGCAGAGCCCAGGGAGGTCTGGTCACTCCATGGTTCCAAAGCAGACTGGTTTGTCTTCCCTGTGGGTCCTTGTAAGTCTTCACATCTTGTAGAGTCGTTGGGGGAAGGGTGTTGCCATGGCACTTATCTTAAGACATTCTTATCCACAATAAAACCTGAACCACAAGGATTTACACACAGTGGAGACAAAATGTCTTTGATTGAGGAAAGAGGTCATTTTAATTTCTCCTACACAGAGGACAACTCATTAGGTATTCAAAGTGCCACCTTTTTGGAAAATAAGGTGCACTACCACCTTTTCACCACTTACTCAATAGCGGTGCCACTATTCAGAGGACACCAGTGTGCAGTACCACATTCCACCGACTACGCCCCCCACAAAGCTGCCAATTATATCTACTACTTCTGCATCTCAGTGAACGATATCTGGAACATGGATTTGTTTTTTTTTTTTAGACTCTGCTTTAGACTCTATGCCTATGCCATATTGGGAACAAATAATTATCAGCTGCTGTAGGCCTGCACTGTAAGGACATAGATATTTAACAGCTGCTGTAGGCCTGCACTGTAAGGACACAACAGTACAAGGTCATCTGCATACAATGAAAGTATTCGGCCCCATCGAACCTTTCAACATTTCGCCACATAGTTGGCGAAATGTAGCTGCAGTTATCTGCAGTTCATCCAGAGTGATCATGGGGCTCTTGGCTGCATCTCTGATCAGTCTTCTCTTTGTTTGAGATGAAAGTTTGGAGGGACGGCCGGGTCTTGGTAGATTTGCAGTGGTCTGATACTCCTTCCATTTCAATATAATTGCTTGCACAGTGCTCCTTGAGATGTTTAAAGCTTGGGAAATCTTTTCCTATCCAAATCCAGCTTTAAACTTCTCCACAACAGTATCTCGGACCTGCCTGGTGTGTTCCTTTGACTTCATGGTTCTCTCTGCGCTTTAAACAGAACCCTGAGACTATCAAAGAGCAGGTGCATTTATACGGAGACTTGATTACACACAGGTGCATTCTATTTATCACCATCAGTCATTTAGGACAACATTGGATCATTCAAAGATCCTCTCTGAACTTCTGGAGTGAGTTTGCTGCACTGAAAGTAAAGGGGGCGAATAATATTGCACGCCCCACTTTTCATTTTTTTATTTGTTGAAAAAGTTTAAATTATCCAATACATTTCGTTCCACTTCACGATTGTGTCCCACTTGTTGTTGATTCATGACAAAAAATTGAAAGTTGAAAGAGTCAAGGGGGCCGAATACTTTCGCAAGGCACTGTACATTAAATGGTCACACAGGTGACCATACCATACCAACCATACATCCAGTTTTACACTTATTTAGCAGCAGAGACAGGTCATAAATATAAACATTAAACAGAAGAGGAGACAAAATTCCACCCTTGACGCATCCCATTGCTAACCCTGAATGGGTCAGAAGTGGAATTGTCCCATCTGACCCACATGGTCTGGCAGGAGTACCAGATGCAAGTATCCTTATGAGGAAACCTGGAAAACTTCGATCCACCAATTTTTGGAACAATGTTCCATGGTTAAGGAAGGTTTCTCACCCATCATCTGTACTTCTTAGCAGGTTTTCCCGACGTTTCGTCCTCAATCCAAAGGACTTCTTCAGGGAATGAATTCTCAGACCGCGCGTTGAGAATGAGTGAGAAACCTTGCTTTGCTTTGACTAATCCCTGTACGACTGAGGGCTTACACAAACCTAAACGTTCCATGGTTAACTCGAGCAAACGCTTTAGATGCGTCCAGAAAACACATGAACATAGTTGATCCTTGAGAGTTATATTTGTCCAACATCTCTTTGAGGACATAGATGCACATGTCAGTACCATGTTCAGGCTTGAAGCCAAATTGGTTAGCAGTGGTGTCAAAATATGGCTCGAGTTAAGAGAATACTCTCCAAAACCTTCGACACGGAGCTTGCTTAAAGCAATTGGGCGGTAGTTTTTTATGTCACTGAGTTTACCGGTCTTATTTTTGATTACAGGAATCAATGGACAAAACGGACTGTGGCAAAAGGCCATGAACCAGAAACCCAGTGAAGCAGAGGGCTAAGAGAGGATATTGCTGTGTGCTGGAAAACTTTGCATGTTCAGAAGTCATTATCTAACCCACTAGACTTGTTTTTCAGCTTGAAAACAGCTTCATACACTTCTTGAGGGGTGACTATGACTCCAGGGTGATTTCCAATTTGCCCTCAGCATGTGGTTCCTCAACAAACATTTTCCACCCAAGTTTACCTCTATGGTTATTATTATTTCTTTTACAGAAAGACCTTCCAGACTAATGAGGGTATCTACAATTGTATAATATAAGGAGCAGAGTTTAGCCCCATGCTCAGGATCAGTACAATTAATGTTGCAACACAGTACAGCACTTTTAAGTAGTATGACATCCTCAAAAAAACACTCAGTTCTTTGGGTGTAAGCTTGCACTTCTTCACAGCTAAGGCTGAACCAGTCCGGGCACTCACGTAAACTCTTCACAGGTACATTTACAGGAGTTAATTTGGGGACATTTTCTACGTTACAGTACACAGTTAATGGCATATGGTCACATGTAGTCATATTATAATCTATATGCATTTTCACAATGGATACATGTGCTTCAGCACTACATATGCAGCGATCCAACCATGATGTGGTGTGTCATGCATCACTAACATACGTGTAGCTTTCTGCAGGCAGAAGCTCCTGGCTGGACAGGACAAGTCTATTTTCACAGAAAAACTGTCAAATGATTTCCAAAAGAAGAGAAGAATCTGAAATATCTGCATTCATATCTAAAGTAAAGTTCTATTCACTTGAGATGTGCATTACTCTCTCCTCCAGAACAAAAACATTCAAACAATCTGTCATTGTTTAAAACAAACATTCACAACAGTTAAAGTGATAGTCTGGAGTTTGTCAGAAAAAAGAGAAAGAGGAACATGGTGTGAAAAAAACGACCCAAGCTCCTCCTCCTTCCTTTCTGATTTTTCTTGAAGCCACGCCTACTTTTTCGTGCACGCACCAGAGGAGAGATTATTAATTTAAATATTTGAATATTTAATAATCATTTTTTATTACACGCTCCTCACAGCAGCTGTAGAACGTTCCATTGATTTTAATGTAATTTCAAAATGTTCTTCCAATCATTATTATTAGATAACAGTTTATTTATGGCCAAGAGGTCAATTTAATATCTTAAAATGTGTATTTCATTTAGATTTCCAGACTATCACTTTAAAGACTTCATCTCGAGTAAAGAGTCGTATTTTAGTATTTTGCAGTAAAAGTTATCGTGAGTTTCTCCGCTCATTTCCCTCCTTAGTCCATTTGTCTCGTGGTAAGTTTGGAGAAGTCAATATATTCCACTGTTCTTCCGTCAAACGCCTTCATTTCTGCCATCTTGTGTTGGAAATGTTGGAAGAAGAACTGCAGTTTAGACCAGGATCATTTATTTGAACCCACATGAGAAATATGTGCCAGGGCAGGAAGCGGTGCACCAACAGGACGTCTCTGTAAATGCACGGGTCGTGTCCATCCACTTTGGACGGGATGTGAAGTCCTGCAGTCCTCACTAACATGTGTGCCTGAGGACGTAAGCCGGCCCTGGCCAGACACATGCCCATGTAAACATCATCAATAGGAAGCAGCCGTGTGGACAAGGACATGTTGTAAATGACTAAAGCCGTGAAGCCGGAGAGTATGAAGCCTCCTCCGCCGCAGTACGGAGGATAGTGGTTAGATTCCTCCACCTGGACTGGAACATAGTACTTACTCACTGGTGATCTGATAGGGCCTACATTCTCGATCAGATGCCCGATAAAGTGATGCTTGCTGCCATCGTTGTCCTGGAGGTCGTGGAGATACTCCACCATGTTGTTTGTGTTGACAAAGACATCATCGTCGCCATTAAAATGGAAGCGAGCTTTGGGGCAGTTTCTCTCCATCCACTCCAGAAACAGAATCTGCTTCAGGGTGAGGTTAAAGAAGGAATCCTGAAAATCCCACTGAAGAATGTCAGAATATAACTTATTTTCTGCTCGTAGAAGCTTGTTTAGTCTCATCTTCTCTTCGCCACCGCCCGACGTCCCAGAGATAAAAACCCTTCGGATCTGTAAATTGTTGACTTTCCGTTCCTGGGCCCATGTTTTGCGCAGGACCTCTCTCCGCTCATAGTTTCCCGGTAAACTTTTAATGACCAGAAATAGAAAAACGTCGGATGATTTTCCCGGGCCGCCGCACTTGTCGGGAATGTCCAGGATCATGGGGAAGTGTCGACAGTGGCGGTAGAAGAGAAAGTTTTGAATATGAGCTGGCAGAGTGTGGAAGCCTGAGATGTTGGCTGCAGATGTGTTTGGTTCACACTTGGGCCATGAGTAAACGTAAGAGCTCATCTTTGAGGCTGTTTCCTTTTCATCAATAGTTGTTTTAAACCTTTTCTGAACTGTATCATTGTCAGGATTGTTCTTATCTTTGAGTAACAGCAATAAAACAGCAAAAGCCACGAATATGAGGAAGGACAGGTTCTTCGTAGATCTCATTTTCACAGAAAAAGAGGAACTGTGGAGAAAAGAAGAAATAACAGAATGAATTAAAATACACTTTCATTTCCGTTCAGTTTGCTGAGACAGATTTCCAAATGATGTTTCTGACTCAGTCGGTCACATTCTTATTCCACGTATATTCCATTTAAAATGCATAAGTCCACAACAAAAGGTAAAGTATGAAAAATTACATATATATGACACATATAGTGGAAGTGCAAAAGTCCCCAATATCAATACAAGTGAAAGATCATGAAAGTGCTCTGTTTAATCTGCATCTCAACGAATGAAATCTTCTGCCAGAGGGAAGAAGCTGGAACATGCTTTTCCAGGAGCCACAAAAATCTTTAGAAACAGGAGAATGACAGAGAAAATAAAGAAGATAATAACAATAAAGTACAAACACCTGAAACATCCTTTTCATAATAAACGCTGGACTCACTTTTTTTTTAAACTTGTTTGTATTTTATTGTTACTATTTCCTTTTAGTTTTGTAAATGTATGAATTGTGCTAATAAACTTGCCTTCTCTGCATCACATACATACTGTGCATGCATTTATCTCGTCTGATTTAGTTTCGACCTTTCCCCGACACCTGCAGAATGAATTATTTAAAGCCTTCTCTACTTACACTAGTTTCAACACCAACAACAAAACAAAACGGAAATGAGTCATTTCAGTCCGACCTTGAGGCGAGAAGGTGTTAACACGGCTCTATACTTATTCATTTCACTGTTTAATGAAAACAAACTTCTAAACATGAATCCTCCAGAGGCTGTGCTTAGTAAACTCATAAAGGACTACTAAAACATGTTTTATATTTGATTCTAAGATAAATAAATTTTTAACTTCACAAAGAAAAGTCTGCATTGTGTTAATCAACTATAAATACTTACCTTTCACTTGTATATTGCTTAAACCCTAACCCTGTATAAAATGATTACGTTTGTGGCTGTAACATGATAAAATGTGCCAAAATGTAAACTTTCATAAGGAGCTGTAGCTGTGGTAAAGTGTATGTGGCTGAAAGTGCTGGAGGGAGGAGAAAATCATAAATGTTGTCAGGTCTCTCTCTTTGAATGGAGCCAATGTCCTCCTCTTCATCCAGACATTGGGTCATCATAAACACACTTTTTCTAAGGATATTGCCAATAAAACTGACCCAGAGTTATGACGGATACATGTTACTGCAAGAGGCCATACAAGTAAGTAATGTTTATTTATAGAGCGCGTTTTACAATGTTCAGATTTTTTTCCAATTCTCTCCACACGGTGATGACGGAAGCGAGTCGCCGAACACATTTGATCATCAAAGCCCCCAATCTACTCCATCCATTCACTCTATCATTACATTCAGACCTATTGCACATGTTTTTAGTGTTAGGGGAAACCGGAGCACCCGGAGGAAACCCACGCAAACCACTCGGCCACCGTACCGCCCACAAAATACAGTGTTACTTTTATGCCTTTTTAAACAATAGAATAATCTGTTTCAAATAATCCTTCTCACTCCATTTTGAGCTGACAAATTGTGAATAGAAAAGTGATAAAGTGATAGTCTGGAACTCTAAATGAATTACAAATTTTAGGAATTGTATTAAATTGACCTCCTGGCCTTAAATGTTGATATAAAATGAGTCATTTTATCAATTCTAATATTACGGGTACAGTGCCTTGCGAAAGTATTCGGCCCCCTTGAACCTTTCAACATTTCGCCATATTTCACGCTTCTAACATAAAGATATAAAATTTTAATTTTTTGTCATGAATCAACAACAAGTGGGACACAATCATGAAGTGGAATGAATTTTGTTGGATAATTTAAACTTTTTTAACAAATAAAAAACTGAAAAGAGGGGCGTGCAATATTATTCGGCCCCTTTACTTTCAGTGCAGCAAACTCACTCCAGAAGTTCAGTGAGGATCTTTGAATGATCCAATGTTGTCCTAAATGACTGATGCTGATAAATAGAATGCACCTGTGTGTAATCAAGTCTCCGTATAAATGCACTTGCTCTTTGATAGTCTCAGGGTTCTGTTTAAAGCGCAGAGAGAACCATGAAGACAAAGGAACACACCAGGCAGGTCCGAGATACTGTTGTGGAGAAGTTTAAAGCCGGATTAGGATACAAAAAGATTTCCCAAGCTTTAAACATCTCAAGGAGCACTGTGCAAGCAATTATATTGAAATGGAAGGAGTATCAGACCACTGCAAATCTACCAAGACCCGACCGTCCCTCCAAACTTTCATCTCAAACTAGGAGAAGACTGATCAGAGATGCAACCAAGAGGCCCATGATCACTCTGGATGAACTGCAGATAACTACAGCTGAGGTGGGGATGGTGTGTTCAGGGTGATGAGCTGTGTTGCTTTTACACCAAACATATCGTTTTGCATTATGGCCAAAAAGTTTGATTTTGGTTTCATCTGACCAGAGCACCTTCTTCCACATGTTTGGTGTGTCTCCCAGGTGGCTTGTGGCAAACTTTAAGATACTTTTATTGGATATCTTTGAGAAATGGCCACTCTTCCATAAAGGCCAGATTTGTGCAGTGCACGACTGATTGTTGTCCTATGGACAGACTCTCCCACCTCAGCTGTAGTTATCTGCAGTTCATCCAGAGCGATCATGGGCCTCTTGGCTGCATCTCTGATCAGTCTTCTCCTTGTTTGAGATGAAAGTTTGGAGGGACGGCCGGGTCTTGGTAGATATGCAGTGGTCTGATGCTCCTTCCATTTCAATATAATTGCTTGCACAGTGCTCCTTGAGATGTTTAAAGCTTGGGAGATCTTTTTGTATCCAAATCCGGCTTTAAACTTCTCCACAACAGTATCTCGGACCTGCCTGGTGTGTTCCTTTGTCTTCATGGTTCTCTCTGCGCTTTAAACAGAACCCTGAGACTATCAAAGAGCAGGTGCATTTATACGGAGACGTTCCCTCCATCCTCATGGGGAACGTACGGTCCATCTCTAATAAGACTGAGGAGCTGACCGCACTGGTCCGCCATCATAAAGAGTACAGACAATGTGGACTTATGTGTTTCACTGAGACGTGGCTGTGTGGGAATATACCAGACTCTGTGGTCGCGCTGGAGGGATTTAAACTTGTGCGAGCGGACCGCTGCGCGAGCAAAGGCGTGGAGGATGCCATCTCCTTTGCTCTGAACTCTGTCTACAGTCACCTGGACACTAGTAAATCTGTCGCGAGAATGCTTTTCATCGATTATAGCTCTGCTTTTAACTGCCTTGGTAAACTGGTAAACTGATTGAAAAGCTCATGTCTCTCGGTTTAAGTGTTGCCATGTGTAAATGGATTTTTAGCTTTTTAACTGACAGATCTCAGAGAGTGAAAATCAATGACTGTTTTTCTGATGTTGTTTCTGTCAGCACTGGTTCTCCTCAGGGATGTATTTTGAGTCCTTTGCTTTTTACTTTGTACACTCACGATTGTGTGTCCTCCTCTGACTCAAACTTGATCATCAAATATGCTGATGACACCACCATCATCGGTCTCATCAGTGACACTGATGAATCCTCTTATAGAGCAGAGATACAAAATGTGGTTCAGTGGAGTAAAACTAACAACCTCCAGCTGAACGCATCGAAAACATGTGAACTGGTCTACGACTTCAGTCGCAATAGTTCTCATTTGCCTGTCGTAATCGACAACTCCCAGGTGCAGATCGTAGAGGAGTGCAAGTTTCTGGGTTTAACTCTGTCTAACGACCTGAAATGGGTTAAAAACACTGACCGAATCGTTAAGAAAGCCCGTCAGCGTCTCTACTTTCTGCGTAAACTTAGAGAATTTACCTCTAACTCTAAGATTCTGCTTAACTTTTATCGCTGCACCATTGAGAGTTTACTTGTTGGTTCTGTGTCTGTGTGGTTTGGAAACATCACAGATAAAGAAAAGAGAGCTTTAAACAAGGTGCTCCGCTCTGCAAAGAGGACCGTGGGCTGTGAGCTTCCTGTTCTGGAGGTTCTTTATAAATCCAGACTTTTAAACAAAGCTCTTAGGATTGTCAATGACTCTTCTGGCCACCCTGGGAAAGCCATGTTTCAGCTTCTTCCCTCTGGCAGAAGATATCGCTCTCTGAGATGCAGGACATCTCGTTACGCTAACAGTTTTTATCCACAAGCTGTTATCAGTGTGAACAGAGCACTTTAATGATTTGCACTTGTTTTGAAACTGTTTTAGTCGATCGATTTCACAGTGACATTTGTTTACTGTTTTATTTGTTTTATTTTTGTCTTTTAATGTTGTTTTATGTCTGTATTTGTCTGTGCACACTGGTGACTTTTGCTAATGTATTCCAATGTGGTTTTTTTTACTGCAAATGGCAAATAAACTGAATCTGAATCTGAATCTGATACCAAAGCGATGAAATGAGAACTATTGGTTTTATAGGGAATGACTATTGAGAAGTGATAAGTATGTTTCATTCTGACTGACAGGACAGAAGCAAATAATGATGTTATAAAACAGCAGAGAATTGTATGAAAGTAACTGATACATGTTCGAAAGCATTTGAAATGTGTTCAGAGGATTGAGAAACTGCTGCGATGATGTCACACATGACTCAATGTTGTGGAGGTTGAACTAATAGTTTTGAGAACTTTAAGTCTGAGAAATGCACAAAAGCGACTGAGAAAACTGTATTTGAATAATCTTTCTAACAGTCACCAAATAAATTAAAGGAATCAATAATTATCTACATTGTTTAAATATAGAAAGGTGGCACATTCTCTCATTTAACCCTTTAATAGTTTCCTCAACCATTTGATGAATCACTCATATATAAACACACAGCAGACACCCGCTATATCCCTGTGCCACTTGCGCCAATCGTGGTCCCTGGGTCGGGTATTCCTCTCACTGCTGAAGGCCTGGTAGGTGTGTTTGTGCTCCTCATTTTTTTGTGGAATTCTCAGTTCTCCTTTTTGTGTTTTAGACGCTGGCTCAGACTGCTGCGTGTATAAAGGAGGCGGCCTGCTATGACGTAGCCGCTCTTGTGTAGTCATACTAGGTAATGCCAGTTTACAAGTAGAGGAGGAATATTTATTACATGTGTTAACTCTTTCTTGTTCTTATAGGTGCCTTGCAGTTTTTATTTGGGTCTAATTGGCATTTAATGTCGTTTTGGTTGTTTCTTTATTTAATTTACTTATTTACTATTTACTGTGTTTGTTTGGTGCTTAGTTCATTTTAATATATTGAACCCTGTGATTGGGTACTTGTGCTCATTGTGTCTTTTTCTGCTCAGGGTCTGGTCCTGTCGTGGCTTCTCATGGTGGGGGATTTGGTGATAGAGTTACCCACTGCTGCACCATCACTCCTTTTGAATGCCGTGGTATTTTGCCCCTCCCTTCACCACTTGTACATTTTCAGTTTGCCTCTTTTCTTGATTTGGTGTGTGTATGAATGTGTGGCACGGAGCGTAGTGAGTGCTCTATTCCAGCCCCTTAGTCCTCCATCGTGTACGGCCGCTACTGGCCAGCCCTGAGTGTTGCTTTCTTTCTTTCTGGTTAGCATAGGAGCACATATTTTATAATTGATATTTTTAATGATTACATTTAATACAATGAAATAAAAACATATATTTTCCTATTCCTTAGGTCTCATTTTCCAAATAAATTGCTCAAAATTGTATAATTTGTGTCTGGTCAATTACTTGTTGCATCCCACCATTATACCAGGGCCCTGCGGTCACAATTGGCGTTGTCTGGCAGTGTGGCTGGGATGCAATAGTGATTGTACTGACTTGGGCGTTTATTCTGTATGTTTTGTTTTGGGTTTTTTTGTGCTTGTCCAATTAGACCCAAATAGAACTGCATTGGTCATCGACGGCAACGGTACCGTTCTCCTGTACTTTCCTCACCCCACAACAATCATGGCCACTGAACAAGAGCTCAGAGACTTGGTCCAGCAGCTCCAGTCTGAAAATGAACGGCTGCTAGCCGCTTCCAATATGAACTCTGGAGCAGCTGCCCCGAGTTGCTCCAATGACTGTCCAGCCCCCCTATCTAATGGCCATTCCAGCAATGGGGAGTCTATGGAACGCCTGCTGTATATTCCCAGAGAATGCAAGTGCCCGCTCTTCAGGGGGACTTCTGGGATACCCATAGAGGACTGGATAGAAGAAATGAGGGCCACACTGAGGACTAGACGACTGACCACTGTAGATCAAGTATATTTTGTATTTGACCATTTGGAGGGTGAGGCTAAAGATGAGATCAGGTACACAACAAGAACAGAGAGGGAAGATCCAGAAAGAATTATGTCTATTCTGCGGGAGTTGTATGGCTGTGTACGTTCCTATGTGTCTTTGCAAGAATGTTTTTTTTTCCAGAAAGCAACAGGAAGGAGAGTCACTGCATGAGTTTTCGCATGCCTTATGTTGTCTTATGGAGAAAGTCGAGCGTTGTGCTCCCAGGAAAATGGCAGACTCCCACATCCTCTTACGCGACCAGTTTGTTGAGCACGTCCTAGATCCTAACCTGCGCAGGGAACTAAAAAGGTTAGTGAGGGAGAAGCCTGAGTGCACGCTGTTAGAGGTTAGAGCTGAGGCCATAAGGTGGGAACGGGAGGGTAGACCAGATGAGCCACGGGGTAGGAGCCCCCCGACCTCCAGTCAGGCGACCTAACACCCTACTGTGCCTCCGCTGTCAAAAACCCGGCCATTTTGCTCGGGAGTGTGATAATGAGCGGTTCATTCCACAGGCTCGGCCTCAGCATGTGGCCGCTACCTCTGCTCTTCAGGAGGCGGGAAACTTCAACCCTCTGGTGTAAGGAGCCAAACATCAGAAGGGAAAGGTACCGGCTCACAGATACAAAGGCCAGGCCCACATCGCCCAATTGACCGCCTTATAGCAGCATGTCCGGAGGTAACGGTTAGCTTAGGGGGAGTAACTGCTAAGCTGCTCCTAGACACTGGCTCAATGGTTACCACCTTGCCAGAGAGTTTCTTTAGGCAGAACTCTAAAGGCACCCCTAAATCCTGTAACTGGCTGGAGCTGACTGCAGCTAATGGCTTTGACATCCCTTATGTAGGCTTTATTGAGATGGACGTGACTGTATTTGGCCAGGTTGTACCGAACCGGGGTATTCTGGTTGTTAAGGACCCCCAGGGACAGGTGAGGTAAGAGGAATGTTGGGAATGAACATAATAAAAAAATGTTATCAAGTGTTGTTCAGTGGGCATGGCCCTAACCTCTTTGACCTCCCTGAAGTACAGCAGGCATCTGTAGCGTTGCAGCAGGCCTTGTATCATTGCCACTACACTGACACCACAGATTTGCCACCTACGAGCAGTGTGGCTTGAGTGCGAGGTAGGCGTCCTGTCAGAAGGCGGTCTTAGCTTTGTCTGCCTCAGTTACTGCCACTTGATGATACCCGCTAGCTAAATCTATGGTGGAAAACCACTTTGCACCCGAGAGAGCATCTAAGGACTCTTCAATTCTGGGAAGTGGGAAAGCATCTTTCCTAGTTTTGTTGTTCAAGACTAGGAAGGCATTGCAGAGAGCAGGGGTCTCTGCAATGCATCTTGACCGCTTGAGGCTGGTTCTCAGTCGCCTCCAAAAAGAGTCACTCAAGGTGAAACATTTAATTTCGTTTTTGTTGTTTCTTTATTTAATTTACTTATTTGCTATTTACTGTGTTTGTTTGGTGCTTAGTTCATTTTAATATTTTGAACCCTGTGATTGGGTACTTGTGCTCATTGTGTCTTTTTCTGCTCAGGGTCTGGTCCTGTCGTGGCTTCTCATGGTGGGGGATTTGGTGATAGTTACCAACTGCTGCACCATCACTCCTTTTGAATGTAGGGCTGAAACAACTAATCGATTAATCGACGACTAATCGATTATTGAAATAGTCGACAACTATTTTAGTAATCGATTAATCGTTTTCTGATTCACACGGACTCAAACAGAGCAAAAATGACATGAAAATGTAGTATTTTTGATTAAAACCGACTTTGTTTTTATAATTTCATGAATATCTGTCTGTCTCATCCAATCAGATAGCAGAATTAGCACAAAGAGCCTGTTACAAACATTTACTTTAAGTTTACGCCATCAATACGTCCTCAAGTGTTGCCACTTTAGCTTTTTGTGATGAAAAAATATTTTTTTTCTACACAATTCACAGCCAAGCGATTACTCGATTAATCGTAAAAAATAATTGATAGATTAATTGATTACAAAATAATTGTTAGTTGCAGCTCTATTTGAATGCCGTGGTATTTTGCACCTCCCTTCACCACTTGTACATTTTCAGTTTGCCTCTTTTCTTGATTTGGTGTGTGTATGAATGTGTGGCACGGAGCGTAGTGAGTGCTCTATTCCAGCCCCTTAGTCCTCCATCGTGTACGGCCGCTACTGGCCAGCCCTGAGTGTTGCTTTCTTTCTTTCTGGTTAGCATTGGAGCACATATTTTATAATTGATATTTTGTAATGATTACATTTAATACAATGAAATAAAAACATATATTTTCCTATTTCTTAGGTCTCATTTTCCAAATAAATTGCTCAAAATTGTATAATTTGTGTCTGGTCAATTACTTGTTGCATCCCACCATTATACCAGGGCCCTGCGGTCACAATTGGCGTTGTCTGGCAGTGTGGCTGGGATGCAATAGTGATTGTACTGACTTGGGCGTTTATTCTGTATGTTTTGTTTTGGGTTTTTTTGTGCTTGTCCAATTAGACCCAAATAGAACTGCATTGGTCATCGACGGCAACGGTACCGTTCTCCTGTACTTTCCTCACCCCACAACAATCATGGCCACTGAACAAGAGCTCAGAGACTTGGTCCAGCAGCTCCAGTCTGAAAATGAACGGCTGCTAGCCGCTTCCAATATGAACTCTGGAGCAGCTGCCCCGAGTTGCTCCAATGACTGTCCAGCCCCCCTATCTAATGGCCATTCCAGCAATGGGGAGTCTATGGAACGCCTGCTGTATATTCCCAGAGAATGCAAGTGCCCGCTCTTCAGGGGGACTTCTGGGATACCCATAGAGGACTGGATAGAAGAAATGAGGGCCACACTGAGGACTAGACGACTGACCACTGTAGATCAAGTATATTTTGTATTTGACCATTTGGAGGGTGAGGCTAAAGATGAGATCAGGTACACAACAAGAACAGAGAGGGAAGATCCAGAAAGAATTATGTCTATTCTGCGGGAGTTGTATGGCTGTGTACGTTCCTATGTGTCTTTGCAAGAATGTTTTTTTTCCAGAAAGCAACAGGAAGGAGAGTCACTGCATGAGTTTTCGCATGCCTTATGTTGTCTTATGGAGAAAGTCGAGCGTTGTGCTCCCAGGAAAATGGCAGACTCCCACATCCTCTTACGCGACCAGTTTGTTGAGCACGTCCTAGATCCTAACCTGCGCAGGGAACTAAAAAGGTTAGTGAGGGAGAAGCCTGAGTGCACGCTGTTAGAGGTTAGAGCTGAGGCCATAAGGTGGGAACGGGAGGGTAGACCAGATGAGCCACGGGGTAGGAGCCCCCCGACCTCCAGTCAGGCGACCTAACACCCTACTGTGCCTCCGCTGTCAAAAACCCGGCCATTTTGCTCGGGAGTGTGATAATGAGCGGTTCATTCCACAGGCTCGGCCTCAGCATGTGGCCGCTACCTCTGCTCTTCAGGAGGCGGGAAACTTCAACCCTCTGGTGTAAGGAGCCAAACATCAGAAGGGAAAGGTACCGGCTCACAGATACAAAGGCCAGGCCCACATCGCCCAATTGACCGCCTTATAGCAGCATGTCCGGAGGTAACGGTTAGCTTAGGGGGAGTAACTGCTAAGCTGCTCCTAGACACTGGCTCAATGGTTACCACCTTGCCAGAGAGTTTCTTTAGGCAGAACTCTAAAGGCACCCCTAAATCCTGTAACTGGCTGGAGCTGACTGCAGCTAATGGCTTTGACATCCCTTATGTAGGCTTTATTGAGATGGACGTGACTGTATTTGGCCAGGTTGTACCGAACCGGGGTATTCTGGTTGTTAAGGACCCCCAGGGACAGGTGAGGTAAGAGGAATGTTGGGAATGAACATAATAAAAAAATGTTATCAAGTGTTGTTCAGTGGGCATGGCCCTAACCTCTTTGACCTCCCTGAAGTACAGCAGGCATCTGTAGCGTTGCAGCAGGCCTTGTATCATTGCCACTACACTGACACCACAGATTTGCCACCTACGAGCAGTGTGGCTTGAGTGCGAGGTAGGCGTCCTGTCAGAAGGCGGTCTTAGCTTTGTCTGCCTCAGTTACTGCCACTTGATGATACCCGCTAGCTAAATCTATGGTGGAAAACCACTTTGCACCCGAGAGAGCATCTAAGGACTCTTCAATTCTGGGAAGTGGGAAAGCATCTTTCCTAGTTTTGTTGTTCAAGACTAGGAAGGCATTGCAGAGAGCAGGGGTCTCTGCAATGCATCTTGACCGCTTGAGGCTGGTTCTCAGTCGCCTCCAAAAAGAGTCACTCAAGGTGAAACATTTAATTTCGTTTTTGTTGTTTCTTTATTTAATTTACTTATTTGCTATTTACTGTGTTTGTTTGGTGCTTAGTTCATTTTAATATTTTGAACCCTGTGATTGGGTACTTGTGCTCATTGTGTCTTTTTCTGCTCAGGGTCTGGTCCTGTCGTGGCTTCTCATGGTGGGGGATTTGGTGATAGTTACCAACTGCTGCACCATCACTCCTTTTGAATGTAGGGCTGAAACAACTAATCGATTAATCGACGACTAATCGATTATTGAAATAGTCGACAACTATTTTAGTAATCGATTAATCGTTTTCTGATTCACACGGACTCAAACAGAGCAAAAATGACATGAAAATGTAGTATTTTTGATTAAAACCGACTTTGTTTTTATAATTTCATGAATATCTGTCTGTCTCATCCAATCAGATAGCAGAATTAGCACAAAGAGCCTGTTACAAACATTTACTTTAAGTTTACGCCATCAATACGTCCTCAAGTGTTGCCACTTTAGCTTTTTGTGATGAAAAAATATTTTTTTTCTACACAATTCACAGCCAAGCGATTACTCGATTAATCGTAAAAAATAATTGATAGATTAATTGATTACAAAATAATTGTTAGTTGCAGCTCTATTTGAATGCCGTGGTATTTTGCACCTCCCTTCACCACTTGTACATTTTCAGTTTGCCTCTTTTCTTGATTTGGTGTGTGTATGAATGTGTGGCACGGAGCGTAGTGAGTGCTCTATTCCAGCCCCTTAGTCCTCCATCGTGTACGGCCGCTACTGGCCAGCCCTGAGTGTTGCTTTCTTTCTTTCTGGTTAGCATTGGAGCACATATTTTATAATTGATATTTTGTAATGATTACATTTAATACAATGAAATAAAAACATATATTTTCCTATTTCTTAGGTCTCATTTTCCAAATAAATTGCTCAAAATTGTATAATTTGTGTCTGGTCAATTACTTGTTGCATCCCACCATTATACCAGGGCCCTGCGGTCACATATACTTAAATTTTGAAAATGAAATCTGCCTCTTTGGGGCATTCTCTTTGTTTTGAACACTTTTTACCATCAAACTGTATCTCAATTTTGGCAAAGTTCTATGATTAAAAAAAACACGGGGTTAAACAATAATAATAATTTGTCATTCGTGTCCTACATCTTAGAAAATCCCAAAAATAAAAAATACATTGCTTTCTTCCAGGAGTGAACATTAAAGGGTTAAGGATGACACAACCAGCCACAATATTAATACAACTAATGATAACTCTTCACTGTTGGATTACTGTGGATAGTTCAGAAACAGTTAAGTCACATATTCATCATCACAGAGTTCACTCACCAGCCCAGTGTGTCCGCTTGTGTGTCTGCTTGTGTGTCCTCTGCAGTGTGACTATGTGAGGTGTGTATGTTTTAGGCAGCAGCACTGAGTAGACCGCCCCCGTAGCCCAGAGGGGCGAGGTCTAAACTGCCGTGGGCTGGACAACCTACAGCTATGCTCTGGTCAAATTTACCCACCACAGTGATTCATTCACTTGTCATTTATACCCTTATTGACTCAAATTTGGATAGTTTTCTTTTACTTTTGATAATCTGTAATTTTGACCCAAGGGTAGCACAAGGGATAAAAAACTTTATTGATATATTTTTGTGTATATGTTATTCCTATGTACAGTGGGGCAAAAAAGTGTTTATATACTATATATACTGTCTACATGAGTGTGGTGGATTCTTCTGCCACCGCTTGACACTGTTCGTTTTTTCTGTTACTTCACTTTAGACTTAGACTTTATTGATCCACAAGGGAAATTGCGTTGTCAGAGTAGCTTGCATCAAAATCAGAATCAGAATCATTTTTATTGCCGTGTAACAATACATCTATTTAACCGATGTATCGATCCAGCTACATTGATCGGTGCTCAGCTATTTGGCCTCGATCCTAGCCGCACATCGACACTACATCGTTTTAAATGGAAAAATTGTGATTGTATCGATATAGTTCTCACATGAAATCATAGTCACAACGTGCAATGGAATTCAATTGAAAATATTTTAGTTAATTTTAAACACTTTTAAACGGGTGGTGCTGTAAAACATTGGTTAAGCACTGCATTGTTATACATCTGTTTTATTATTTTTTATTCATGTGAGATATTTATAAGTTAGCTCTTGGGCAAAATAAATGCTTGTGTTAAATTTGTAAAAAAGTTGTATTTCTTGTTCAGCACTTTAAATCTGAGTTAGATATCTAAGTTTGATTTACTGTGAAAAGTTTATTTACAGAAAAAGCCAATATTAATGTATCGATGTATTGTTCAAAATCTACTGTATCGTATCGAATTGTATCGTTTTAAAAATTATCCTTTTTTATCAAAATCTTTTGCTCTCATATCGATACAGATCGTATCGTTCTAAAAACGTATCGTTACACCCCTACCACGTACTGTAAGTAACATGAAGTCACATACTTGAAAATTGCTTTGGCTCGGTGCATCAGTCAGAAAGAGAGGTAAGGGTAAACAGCAGAGGGGAAGAAACTTTTCTTGTGGCGGGAGGTTCTAGTCCTGATGGACCGTAGCCTCCTGCCTGAGGGGAGTGGTTGGAATAGTCCATGTGCAGGGTGAGAGGGGTCGGCTGTGATACGACCAGCCAGAGCTTGGGCGACGTACAGGTCCTGTAGCGATGGGAGGCTGCGGCCAATCACCTTCTCTGCAGAGCGCGCAGCTGTAGCCTCTGCTTGGCCCTGACTGTGCCTCCAGCGAACCACACGGTGATGGAGGAGGTGAGGATGGACTCGATGATGGCCGTGTAGAACTGCACCAACATCTGTGCAGGCAGCTTGGCTTTCATGAGCTGCCACAGGAAGTACATCCTCTGCTGGGCCTTCTTGATGAGGGAGCTGATGGTCGGCTCCCACTTGAGGTCCTGGGTGATGGTGGTGCCCAGGAAACGAAAGGACTCCACAGAGGTGATGGGGGAGTCCATAAGGGAGGGGGAGATAGAGGTGATGGGGGAGTCCATCAGGGAGGGGGGACAGAGGTGTTGGGGGAGTCCATCAGGGAGGGTCGGAGGGGGGACTTACTGAAGTCCACAATCATCCCTAGGTTGTTACCACTGCACCAGGACACCAGCCGGTCCACCTCCTCCTGTAGGACACACCAGCTGGTCCACCTCCCTCCTGTAGGCGGACTCATCGTTGTTGGCGATGAGTCCAATGAGGGGGGTGTTGTCCGCAAACTTGATCAGCTTCACGGAGTCGTGGCTGGAGGTGCAGTGGTTGGTGTACAGGGAGAAGAGCAGGGGAGAAAGAACACAGCCCTGTGGGGCTCCTGTATTTATAATTTGAGAGTCCGAGATATTCTTCCCCAGACGCACTCGCTGCTTCCTGTCCGTGAGGAAGTCAGTGATCCACCTGCAGGTGGAATCGGGCACGTTGAGCTGGGAGAGCTTGTCCTGGAGCAGGGATGGCAGGATTGAGTTGAAGGCAGAGCTGTAGTCCACGAACAGGACCCTGGCGTTGGTCCCCGGGGAATCCAGGTGCTGTAGGATGTGGTGGAGGGCCAGGTTGATGGCGTCGGGGTACAGGAGGCTGGGGGAGGTGTCCGGGGCGGCAGCGGCGGCGGCGGCAGAAGAAGAAGAAGAAGGAGAAAGAAGAAGAAGCGATGTTGTTAGCTAAGCCGTAGCACCAACTGGAAACCACTCCCCCCTCCCCTCGCCTCTCCACCAAACCAAACATCCAGCATTTTCTTTTCTTTGTCACAACAGGGAGAGTGGGAGGCAAATGTGAAATTGGCATTTTCTGTTTAGCCATTTTAGGTTCTAGAAAATCCGAAAACTCTGGTGCACTCACGAGAAACAGGAAGAGGGTGAAGGGGGTAGATGCATCCCATTGGTTCGTTGGGGATGAACGAATCCCATTGGTTTATTTTTATCGGCCCGCTCTAAATTATGTGTTATTCGTTTTTGTAAACTACAGGCCATCTGGTCAATTCAAATCAAAAATCACTGACTGCATCTTTAACTTTGAGATGATTTTACACCTGTGTCTTGCCTTTTCTTTTGTCCATTACATTGGACAAAAGAAAAGAAAACTTTCTGACTGGAAAGTTTAATACCTTCCACACACAGAAGCGTATCAGTGTTTGGGCACAGAATCCTTTGTCGGGGACAGGAGGAGACCCGACTGGGGCTTGGGCCGTAAAATAAAGGATTTATTTTAAATTTTCTTTTTTAGCAAAACCAATATGGTAAAGCCAGTGTCAGTGCGTTTTTCCTTTCAAAATTGTGTGTGTGTGTGCGCTTCCCTTATCCTCATCCACATCCGGGACAGGCGTGACTTTTATGACCTGTTCTTTGCTTTTGTCCTGTGTGTGTGTGTGTGTGTGTGTGTGTGTGTGTGTGTGTGTGTGCGTGTGTGCCTGTGTGCGTGTGTGTAGAGACTCTGAGTGATCCATCATATGTTTAGAGTTTCTGTACGTCACATGTTTGACCTGTACTTGGGCAAGTTTCAGCCCAAGTACATTTGCAGTTTCAGCTGCAAATGTACTTGCAGTTTCAGCTTCAGAAATTTGCAGTTTCAGCTTCAGAAATGACATTGCAGTTTCAGCTTCAGAAATGACACTGCAGTAGATTCATGTTCATTATTCACCACTTCACTGAAAAGCCTCTGACTCCTGTCTTTGTCCTATGTTGACATAAAACTCCAGCTTTTAACATTAAAATGTTCTTTTTGTTATGACAAAATCTTGTGAACAGTTTTGGAGTCTACAATTTTGTAGTGGTGCGGTCATATATACTTTTGTACAGTAACTCAGTTATGTAATATTACTATTTACAATCAGAGTACAATACAATACAATACAATACAATTTATTCTTGTATAGCCCTAAGTCACAACTGAAGTCATCTCAGAGGACTTCACAAAACCATTGAAATCACCAACACAGGTCAGAGAATCAACAGTTAAAACACATGAAAAATATAAAGCACACACAGAAGAAAATGTCCATACATGTTGTAGAATGTTAAAGTGTCCTGTTCTTAACTTCCACAGCTATGCAGATGATACACAGCTGTACATCTCCATGTCTCCTGACGACACCAGGCCAATGGATGCTCTTTTTAACTGCATTTTAGACCTTTCTCCAGCTCAACCAGGACAAAACTGAGGTTTTAGTCATCGGTCCTGAGGCCCAGAGAGAGAAACTTTCAAAACTCCAATCACACTCTTTTAATCCATCATCACAAGTGAGAAACCTGGGCGTAATCTTTGACTCTGAGCTGACTTTTATTCCTCACATCAATAACATCACAAAAATAGGTTTTTATCATCTAAAGAACATCGCCAGAGTCCGCCCCATTCTCTCTCGGGCCAACACGGAGACGCTGATGCATGCTTTTATCACCAGTCGCATTGACTATTGTAATGCCCTGCTCTCTGGTCTTCCCAAAAAGAACATTTCAGGTTTACAATTACTCCAAAACTGTACCGCACGTGTCCTGACTAAGACCAGGGGGCGTGTCCTGACTAAGACCAGGGGGCGGGACCACATTACACCGGTTTTAAAATCGCTGCATTGGCTCCCCGTGTGTTTCAGGATCGATTTTAAGGTTCTTTTAATGGTTTTTAAATGTCTTAATGGTCTTGGGCCTTCTTATCTTTCAGATTTGCTTTTATCCTATGAACCTTCCCGGCCCCTGCGCTCCTCCGGCAGGAGACTTCTAACCATCCCCAAAGTCAGGACACACACTCACGGCGAGGCATCTTTCCAGCACTACGGCCCCCGTCTCTGGAACAGTCTGCCGGAGGAGCTCAGGGCCGCAGGCTCAAGACACACCTTTTTAGATTAGCTTTTGATTAGTTTTTACTATTTCATTTTATATATTCTATTTATCTTCTATTATTTACTGTATTGCTATTGCTTTTATTCATGTATTGTGTGTTAGTTCATTTTAGTTTCACATTTTTGTGTTTTACATATTGTATTGTTTTTAGTGTCCCCAGTGTTTCCTCTGGAGGAGCCCTCTGCACTGGGAGCGGTGGTCGGCATGGCTGTGGGGGTCGGACTCTTGGACCTGGTGGGGGCCTGGGGCCTCGGTTTCGGGTCTCCTCTAGATCCTGTGTCGTCCACAGGCGGCTCTCTGCTCCTGGTGCAGACGGCTCCTTGGATGACGCTTTTTCAACTGGTTGCATCCGAACCCTGCCAAGTCTCTCATCATTGTTTTACTGTTTTACTCGTGTGTGTGTGTGTGTGTGTGTGTGTGTGTGTGGGTGACATGGGCCGGCGGGATTGTTTTTAACCAAACTGTAAAGCACTTTGTGTTGCATCTTTTGTATGAAAAGCGCTTCATAAATAAAATTTGATTTGATTTGATCATCACCAATCCTTTCTGCTGGACACTAACTGTCCAACAAGACCCTCCCGCATTGACAAGGAAAAACTCTTAAAAAACCCAGTGGGAAAAAGTGAGAAACCTTGGGGAGACCCATTTGAGAAAGTAACTCAAGTTACAACCATAAATTAAAGCCGCAAGTGGCATCTAACGGCCCTCGCCGCACCGCGCAAAGGAGGTGGCGCTGACGCGCCATTTTCCCACTGCCCTGATGGGAGCGACACTGTGGATTTTGAATGCCTATGATCAGTGATTGTGTGTGTCTTTGAAAAGGTAAACCTCATTCTCCCCAAGTAATACTTGACTCAGTCTGTAGGGGGCGCTATTGCTGCAATTTCGTCTTTTACACTTTCAGTTTACCCAAACCCAAGAGTTGAACAATCATTTCAAATTTTGTGCAAATCGGACTTTTTTTGTATTTTTTGTATGTGCAAATGGTGTTATTTAATGTTGTACAATAGCGCCCCCTACAATTTCAATTTATTACTGTTATACCAAAGAACACCAAAATAATACACTTTATGCCTGAAAAAAACTTGTGGCAAAGTTTGGTGAGTTTTCGTGTTTGTTCAGTGGGTGAAATATGAGATCAAACAACAGAAAACCTAAATACCTTTATCCCCATGTAAACCTTTACTCAGCCTGTAGGGGGCGCTAATGGGACAATGTCATTGTTCACACTGTCATGTGACCTAGGCCCAGGAGTTAAACAACAGAGTCAAGTTTAGTGAATATCAGAGTTTGTAAATGTGCTCCTGTTTGCACATACAATCTGTGAGTGTGTCCATAGAGTCTCCATTGGATAACATGGGAACTTCACACCTCTCTATGAAAACAACCACACTTTGGGGGTCTGTCATGTGCAGACCGTTTGCCTAATTTAAATTCTATATTCAACTATTGATGGTCCATGTGTTGAGACGATGTGGAATGATTTTCAGACAAATTAGTGAAACGGCCACGGCTGGTTTGATTTTTGAGCGAGGTGTACATTTCAGAGATTACAACAACAAGATTACAAGATTAAATGTTCTGCTGGCAATGAGGATTTGCAGACAATATCAAAGTTAAAAATAACAGTATCACAGAGAGCACCAAACCATAGACTATCTAAGCCACAAGGACACAGACGGTTACTGAGCTAGAAGAGTTTACTTTTCGTTGTAGTTCAACAGGAGCCAGAGCGAGTTGGAGCAAAAATTTGTGCATGAACATTTCCCTATTGTTTTTTTTTGAGCGAGCGGCTTAACATTGTTTATGTGTATACAGTCTATGATAGAAACAGACTGTATAAATAACAGTGAGGCAAACATCAGCATCAGAAAGGATCAGAAAGGTTTTGTTTGAGTCCCAGACAAAACAATGTTAAATATGTTATATCGAGTGTAGCCCGTGGAGAAAAGGGGGAGAAATCTCCTCGTTCAAGCCCGGAAATGTGGTTGCATTTAATGAGTCCTTCCAGAATGTTTCTCTTTACCTCTGGAATAGGCTTTTTACTTTGTCTCCTCCTCTGAAGTTTGGCTGGATGACTTGGCTGGGCCTTTGTTAGTCATCAGCGTTTGTGTCTACAGCAGTTAAGTGTTTGCCTATTGGGTAGTCCATGTTCTTTGTCCAAATAGCACACAGTATTTTCTGCAAACCAATGTCTTAGTGCGTTTTTTGGTAGAAAGTTAGGTACCCCAGCTTTAAAACAGAATGTACAAGGAAGTAACATGGGAATTGTTGTAGAATTCCCATGTTTTTGACAATAGAATGAATACCAATTATCAGCCACTTCCGTCATTCACAAAGTATAGTATATTAGTCCTCCCAGACCTGTACTTATATGTTTCTTTCCACCACTGCATACTCTGTGTATTGAATAAGCACCAAGCATGCTGGGAGAATTCAATTCAATACAAAAACAAATGGACTGCCACTCTTTGTTCAAAGCTGAAAAACCTCTCAACCCAGGACTTCTTCACACTATACTGAAAATGGGTTTTTTACTGGATATGCTAAATCCAAGACTATTCTTAGCCAGCCGGATCGATGCGGCAGTGAGAAAAATCTATTACTCGGAATTAGGCCTTCGATCTTCATGAAAATCTCACAAACCACCTTTGCTTTGACTGATGTGGCGCAGCTGTGTCGAAGCCCTCACGTTGCCAGAGTAAAGCGGGGGGTTGCACACAATAACGTCAAGTTCAAACCTGGTCCCCGGTTGACTTGTATCTCATGTTAAGCCCTGGTAAACCATCGGCAGAGAAAAGAACCCATCCCTCTTGCGGGAATACTTCCAGAATCCCCTGGTAGCATCTGGAGCTATCCCCGTATCCTGTCCTCTCGCCTCTACTACAGATGTGGGGAATTAAGAGATAAACAAAAAGAGAAATAATCCAATTAGCTTTAATAGGCATGCAGAAGGTGGAAGAAAGAGAAATGTCACCCCATCCCAATAATGTGCGCGCTAATTACTGTGGCTGTGTTTGAAACAAGACGCTTCCAAGGTGAGTTTCCCAAACCAGAGCGTACAAAATATGATGGAGAGAGCTGGCTTCTTCTAATTTGAGACTTCTACTTTTGAACTCAGCGTTTGCTTTTTCAAAAACCTTTTGTTGTTTGTGTTTAAAGAGTGGAGAAGTTGAGACGTTTTAGTGCAATACATGTGTTGTTTCAATACAAAATGTCTAGAACATAATCCTGCAATCTGTCATCTCTGGCCAAGAATCACACAAAATGTAATCGGCAGGTAAAGCAGCATGTGACTGAATTCCTTTCCTTATTTATGTATTTATTTATTTAGTTGGATGGGACAGTGTGTATTAATGAAAAGTAAATACACCAGATACTAACATACAGATCCACATTCAAGGGAAATAATGATAATGCATAAGTTTTATATGGTATATTTTTTGGGACACTCAAAAACGCTTCATGGCATCATTCTTTCAGTCCATGCCCGATGGTGATAAAGTGCCCTGGGGCAGACTGATAGAAGTGAGGCGACCGGTACCACCTGCACCTCCGACCACCACCAAATGTCTTGCCTAAGGACAGAACAACACTTTGGCACTTTACAGCTAAACTACTGTGGCACCTGGTGTTCCCAGAGAATGGTGGAACAAAAAAAAGACCTGAAAGAATGAAGTGTTGAAATATTCCTGTGTTTGTGGGCTCTGAGGTCCGGTAAAAACTCTTGCACTTCGTTTATATGTTTATTTATCAGGGATTGCTTCTTGAGATAAAACACATTTCAAGAGAGTCCTCATCAGCTGTTTGATTTACCAAAAAATATAGAAATTATATACACGGCCACAGAAACAGACACAACAATATGCACATACAGTACATAAAAATAAAAATTATTAAAATCTGCATATCTCAAACCTTTGTCCCTATCCGCTCCTATAGTACTTTGGATACCAGTTACCTTAATAATAATAATAATACTCTTTATTTATAGTGCACTTTACATTCCCAGGAAACCTCAAAGAGCTACAATTTTATTCATATATTTATTAATTTTTTAGCATTATTTTACTTCTCTGGAATAACTTACTTCTTGTTCTGCGGTTAGTGTTGCACAGTATGGTTTTTATGTTGCTATGTTTATTTTTGTGCTGAAAAATGTATTGGAAAAGACTTACCTCTCCACTGATCTGACTTCTCATTGAGAGCCACTAATCACCAAACCCACAAACACCAGAATATTCCAACGCTGGTTATTCTTTCGGCTCCATCTTCTGTTCTGGCTTGAGTTATTATTCATCAAATCCTGGGCGACACAGAGACAGGACTGTTTGATGTTCTGTCAGTATGTTCTGACCCCCTGCTTCAAGAGAATGAAAGCCCAAAGCGGCCGTACGAACGGCCCCGCCGCACCGCTCAAACTCCCTGCACCGCGCGAACTCCCCGCACCACGCCGCCCGCACCAAGCCGCCCTGCCCAAGCCGTCCCGACCACGCCACCCCGCACCAACCGCTCACATCACCCCGCACTACGTCGCACCACAACCGTACCACGCAGCACCGCTAAAAGGAGATGGCACCCGCCGTGTGATGAATTGTTTTCCGTAGCCATAGAAGAAATTAGTCAAATTGTAATAATATGATAAGTAAGGCAGGTTTGGCCTCCCATTAAACTTGCATCAGTCTGTAGGGGGCGCTAATGGGGCCAATTTCAAAATAATTCACTTTCACCGACCTACAACCCTGAATTGAACAATGGATTTACAGTTTTTGTGCAAATCAACTTTGTTTGTGCAAACAGGTGCAAAAATAAAGTTGTCACAAATAGCCCAAAAAAACCCTCACGATTTGCTGCTCCGCTGCTCCAAACAACGGTTCCCGGATCAAAATTCCCTGAAGTAATTTTGAAGGTACAAGTGTTTAGATGATGGGGATCGATTTTGAGGCAATCGGTGAAACGGCCGAGGCAGGGTTTGATTTTGTGTGAGGTGTACATTTGCAATGAAAGGGGAGCTTTTGTCGTCGCCATGGCACCAGGTAAAATATTAGCCTGGACCCTATTGACTTTTTAATCAGAGGGCAAAACAGATTTATTTGCACAAAAGTCAAACATTTTGAAAAAACGAAATTATGTAAAATGCCCATCAAAAATTTGAAATGGACTGTAGGTGGGCGCTAATGAGTCAATTGAACAATTTCACTTTCAAAGACTTAGACCCACGAGTTGAACATGTAATAAAAGTTTTGTGCAAAATCAGACTTGTTTGTGCAAACGGAGCAAATTTAATGTTGTCAAAAACGGCCAAAAAAAGGGTCACATTTTGCCGCTCCGCGCACGCCACAATGTTTTCACTGATCACAAATCCCTGAAGTCATTTTGAAGGTACATCTTGAGATATGTGGATCGATTTGAGGTGAAAACGGTGAAACGGCCGAGGAGGAGTCGCTTCCAACACATGTAAATGAAAACCTTTTGCTGTTCATTTATTCCATTTTGCAGTGAAATTTAAGGCTTTCCAGTTCTGTCAGTGTGCGGGGCCATAATAAACATTTTTTTTCTGTCTTTACTTGAGTAACATGGTGAACCGAATTTCATGGCTCTACGACAAACTTGATCTCTAAAAGTCCCATAGGGTATAATTATGGCTGTTGTAGAGGCGCTGTTGCCGCATTATTTGAGTCCCATTAAAATAAACACCAAAATAAAAATTTTCGCCAGGTCTGATTTTGGCAAAATTTAACAACTATATCATGCATGTTCATGGGGTCAAAATTAAGGCTCAAAGTGCAGAAGAAAAAAGAAAGAAAGAAAGAAAGAAAGAAAGAAATAATTAAAGCCGCAATGGCGGCGTCGAACGGCCCCTCGCCGCAACCGCGCAACTCCCCGCACCACGCACACACCCCCCGCGACGCGCGCACCACCCCGTGACAAGCCACCCCGCACCACGCCGTCCCGCATCCACTCCGTCCCGCATCACGCAGCCCCGCACCAAGGCCGCCCCGCACCCAAGCCGCCCCGCACCAAGAGCGCCCCCGTAACCCCAAGAACTCAAAACGCGCCCGCTCCCAAAAAACGCCCGCCCCGCCACTTTTGCTCACCACACCCGTACCACGCAGCACCGCTCAAAAAGGAGGTGGCGCCGACCCCCCTCCCCCCCCCCCACCCCCCCCCCACCCCCCCACCCCCCCACCCGTGTGAAGTTTGTTCCCGATAGCCAAAGAAGATAGTTGGTCAAATTGTGAAAGAATATGATAATAGAGCTGGATTGGCTCCCCATGTAAACTTTGAACGTCTTTAGGGGCGCTAACGGGCCAATTTCAAATATTTCAACTTTCACCCTGACCTACAACCCTGGAGTTGAACAATGGAATCAAGTTTAATGCAAATCATACTTTGTTTTTGCAAAACGGGAAAAAAAAATAATAGTTGTCCAAAAAAACGGCCAAAAAAACCCCCTCACATTTTTGCTGCTACCGCTGCTCAAAACAATGTTTCACGGGGGGGGGGGGGGGGGAGGGGGGGGCTGATTCAAAAACCCTGAGGTCATTGAAGATAAAGTAGTTGAGATAATTTGGAGCAATTTCGAGCCATTTTGAGGCCAATCGGTGAAACGGCCGAGAGGAGTCGCTTTCCCAACCGACATGTATGGAAGTGATTGGATCATTTTTCCCATTTTTGCTAAAGAAATTTATGAGCTTCCTGATTGTCAGAGGGCTAAGCCATATAAATGTTTCCATGTCTGACTAGAGAACATGTCTTTCAACTACATGGTTCTATAACAATTTTACCGAGGGTGGGGGGGGGGGGGGGGGGGGGGGGGGGGGGGGGGGGGGGGGGGGGGGGGGGAGGGGGGGGGGGGGGGGGGGGGGGGGGGGGGGGGGGGGGGGGGGGGGGGGGGGGGGGGGGGGGGGGGGTGGGGAACCCCAACCCATAGTCATAATATTTAAATTGCTTTAGTAGTGGCGCCTATAGAGCCAATTTTCACAAAATTTTAACTTTCAACTTTCAAATGAACCTAGACCCAAGAGTTGATCCAGGATTCAAGTTTTGTGCAAATAAGATTTTGTTGTGCAAACAAAACGGAAGCAAATTTTTCTTTTGTCCAAAAACTGAAAAAAAAATACAGCACTTATTGCCGCTTCCGCAGCTCAAACAACGTTTCACCTGATCAAAAATCCCTGAAGTCATTTTGAAGTACATATGTTTGATATATGTGGAGCAATTTTGAGTCAGAATCGTTGAAACGGACCTGAGGCTGGATTGATGTTTGTGTGAGGTGTACATTTTGCAAATGAATGGGACGTTTGTCCTTCGCCGCACGGCACAGTAAAAAAATTTTAAAAAAGCCTTGACCCTATTGACATTTCTAGAATCAAGAGGGCAAAACAGAATTTATGTGCCAAATATCAACAATTTGAAAAAACTAAATTTGAAAATGCCCATCTAAAACATTGAAATAGTCCTGTATGGGGCGCTAATGTGTCAAATTTGAATCAATTCACTTTCAAATGACGCAAGACCCCTAGAGTTGAAACAATGTATTAAGTTTGTGCAAATCAGACCTTTGTTTGTGCAAACGGGAGCAAATTTAATGATGTCAAAAACGGCAAAAAAATGTCACATTTTGCCGCTAACCGCTGCTCAAACAACAACGTTTCACGGATCAAAAAATCCCCAAGGACAAATTTGCAAGGTACATGTGTTGAGATGTGTGGAGCAATTTTGAGGCGAATCGGTGAAACGGCCGAGGAGGAGTCGTTATTTCCAACCGACAGGTATCAAACTTTATAGCAGTTCATTTTCCATTTTGCAGTGAACTTTTATGGGCTTCCTGTTTGTCAGAGGGCGGGGCCATAAAATATTTTTTCTCTTGTTTCTTGACTTGAGCAACATGTGTACCAAATTTCATGTTTCTTCTACGACAAACTTGACCTCCGAAAAGTCACAAAGGGGTATTAAATTGGCTGGTTGTAGACGCTGTTCTGTCATTTTTTTATGTCCCATAAAATAAACAACCAAAATATCAAATTTTTTTCACCAGGTCTATTTTTGGGCCCAAAATAACACTTTCATGCATGTTCAGGGTGTCAAATTAAGGCTCAAAGTGCACGAAGAAAAAGAAAAGAAAGAAAGAAATAAATAAATAAATTAAAGCCCGCAAGCGGCCGTCGAACGGCCCTCAGCCGCACCGCGCGACTCCTCTGCACGCGCGCACTCACCCGCACCATGCCAGCCCCCGCACCAAGCCGCCACTGCACCAATGCCGTCCCGCACCAAGCCGCCCCGCACCAAGCCGAGCCCGCCCCGCACCAAGCCGCAATGGACGCCCAAGCCGCAACGCGCCGCTCCACAACTGCCCCGCACAACTGTTTGCACCACACAAAGCCGTCCCACGCAGCACCACTAAAAGAATGTGCACCGCGTGTGGATGATTTGTTCCGTAGCCATAGAAAATGTTAGTCAAATTTTAATGAATGTGATAAGTAGAGCTGGTTTGGCTCCCCATGTAAACTATGACACAGTCTGATAGGGGGGCGCTAAAAGGGCCAATTTCCAATATTTCACTTTAACCTGACGACTAAACCCTGGCATTGAACAATGATTTAAAGTTTTGTGCAATCAGACTTTGTGTGTGGCAAACAGGAGCAAAATTTAATGTTTTCAAAAAGAGCCAAAAAAACCTCACAATTTTGCGCTTCCCGCTGCTCAAACAACTTTCACATGATACCAAATATCCCAGAAGTCCATTTGATGGTACACGTGTGAATGATGTGGAGCGATTTTGAGGCGAATCGGTGAAACGGCCGAGGCTGGTTTGATGTTTGTGTGAGGTGTCATTTGCAAAGAATGGGGAGCGTTTGTCGTTGCCATGGCAACAGGGTAAAAGATAAGCCTTGGACCCTATTGACTTTTTGAATCAAGAGGGCAAAACAGATTTATGTGCAAAATTTCAAACATTTTGAAAAAAACTAAATTTTGAAAATGGCCATCTAAAATTTTGAAATAGTCTGTAGGGGGCGCTAATGTGTCAATTTGAATTAATTCACCTTTTCAAACGACCTAGACCCTAGAGTTGAACAATGTATTAAAGTTTTGTGCAAAAACAACTTTGTTTGTGCAAACGGGAGCAAAATTTAATGTTGTCAAAAACGGCCAAAAAAAGGTCACAGTTTAGCCGCTCCGCTGCACGAACATGTTTCACTGATCAAAAATCCCTGAGGTCATTTTTGAAGGTACATGTGTTGAAGATGATGTGGAGGCAATTTTGAGGCTAATCGGTGAAACGGCCGAGGAGAGAGTCGCTTTCCAACCGACATGTATGAAAACTTTTGCTGTTCACTTTTCCATTTTGCAGTCAAATTTTAATGGGCTTCCTGTTTGTCAGAGGGCGGGGCCATAATAATTGTTTTTTCTTGTCTTGACTGATGAACATGTGTACCAAATCTCAAATTTCTACGACAAACTTGACCTCCGAAAAGTCCCATAGGGGTATTATAATTTGGCTGAAGATAGGTGGCGCTGTTCTGTCATTTTTTGGAGTCCCATAAAAATAAACACCAAAATATCAAATTTTTCGCCAGGTCTGATTTTTGGGCCAAAATTAACAACTTTTCATGCATGTTCAGGGGTCAAATTAAGGCTCAAAGTGCAGAATGCAAAAGAAAGAAATAAATAAATAAGAACTAAATAAATAAATAAAAAAGGAATTTTTGTGACTTGTTTTTCCCCCCACTCGAGCAAAAACAATATAGGTTTCAATGGCATGTGATTTCATCATTTTACAGCTTTTGAGTTTACGCACTGCAACCGTCACGTTTTTGGTGAGTGACGGTCGCTGACGCGTCCGTCACGCACCGCACCATTTGTTTATCACCATCTGTGAAAGCAATAGCCCTTACCCCGTTCGGGGCCTCGGGCCTAATAAAAAAGGGAATTTTTTTGTTAACGTCTCGAGCACAAAACAAAATAGTATTTCAATGGCACCTGAACATCAATTTAAAGCTTTGATTTACGCACGCAATCCGTCCACGTTTAAGGTGAGTGACGGCGCTGACGTCCTCGTCACGCACCGCCACCATTTGTTTTCACCATTGTGAAAGCAATGGCCCTTACCCCGTTCGGGGCACGGGCTCTAATTAAAGCCGCAACGCGTCGAACGCCTCGCCGTCAACGCGCGACACCCCGCACCGCGCGCACCCCCCGCACCGCGCTCACCACGCCGCCCCGCACCAAGCCGCAACGCGCCGCTCCACAACGCCCAGCACTACGCCGCACCACACCGTACCACGCAGCACCGCGAAAAGGAGTGGCACCGCCGTTTGATGATTTGTGTCCCAGTAGCCATAGAAAGAAATGTTAGTAAAATCGTAATTGAATATGATAACAAAGCTGGTTATTGGCTCCCCATGTAAACATTGAACATCTATTAGGGGGCGCTAATGGGCCGATTTCAAATATTTCACTTTCACCTGACCTAAACCCTGGAGTTGAACAATTGTATTACAGTTTTTGTGCAAATCAGACTTTGTTTGTGCAAAACTGGAGCAAAAATTAATGTAGTCAAAAACGGCCAAAATCACGTCACATTTTGCCGCTACCGCTGCTCGAACAATGTTTCACTGAATCAAAAATCCCTGAGGTCCATTTTGAAGGTACATGTGTTGAGATGATGTGGAGCGATTTTGAGGCGAATCGGGGAAACGGTCGAGGAGTAGTCATTCTTTCCAACCGACATGTATCGAAAACTTTTGCTGTTCATTTTTCCATTTTGCAGTGACATTTTATGAGCTTCCTGTTTTGTATGAGGGATTAAGCCATAATAACATTTTTCCATGTCCTTGACTTGAGGAACATGGTGTACCAAATTACATGGTTCTACGGCAATTTTGACCTTGAACCCTCCCATAGCGCATTTTAAAAATTGGGCTGTTGTAGGTGGCGCTATAGAGCCAATTTCAAAATTTGAACTTTACAATTGACCTAAGACCCAAGAGTTGAACCATGGATTCAAGTATTGTGCCAATCATCAACTTATTGTTTAGTGCAAACGGAAACAGTTGTTCTATTGTCAAAACTGAAAAAAAATACGCCACTTTTTGGCGCTCTGCTGCTCGACACAACGTTTCACCTGATCAAAAATTCCCTGAAGTACATTTTTATGTACATATTTAGAGATGATTGGACGATTTCTGAGGCGAATCGTGAAACGCCGAGGCTGGTTTTGAATGTTTGTGTGAGGTGTACATTTGCAATGAATGGGGAGCGTTTCTTCGTCGCACTGGCAACAGGGTAAAAAATAAGCCAAGGACCCAATTGCCTTTTTGAATCAAGAGGGCAACCCAAATTTATGTGCAAAATTTCAAACATTTTGAAAAAACTAAATTTGAAAATCCCATCTAAAACTTGAAATAGTCCCCTGTAGGGGGCGCTAATAGTGTCAATTTGAATTAAATTCACCTTCAAACGACCTAGACCCTAGAGTTTGAACAATGTAATAAAGTTTTGTGCAAAACAGACTTTGATTTGTGCAAACGGGAGCAAATTTAATGTTGTCAAAAACGTCCAAAAAAAGGTCACATTTTGCCGCTCCGCTGCTCAAACAATGATTCAACTGATCAAAAATCCCTGAGGTCATTTGAAGGTACAAGTGTTTTGAAGATGATGTGGAGCGATTTTGAGGCGAATCGGTGAAACGGCCGAGAGGATCGCTTTCCAACCGACATGTAATGAAAACTGATGCTGTTCATTTTTCCATTTTTGCAGTGAAATTTATGGGCTTCCTGTATTGTCAGAGGGCGGAGCCATAATAATATTTTTTTCTTGTCTTGACGTGAGGAACATGTGTACCAAATTTCATGTTTCTACGACAAACTTGACCTCCGAAAAGTCCCATAGGGGTATTATTTTGGCGTTGTAGGTGGCGCTGTTCTGTCATTTTTTGAGTCCCATAAAAATAAAACACCAAATATGTAAATTATTTCGCCAGGTCTGATTTTTGGGCCAAATTTAACAACTTTTCATGCATGTTCAGGGGTCAAATTAAGGCTCAAAGTGCAGAAGAAAAAAGAAAGAAAGAAAGAAATAAATAAATTAAAGCCGCAAAGCGGCGTCGAACGCCCTCGCCGCACCGCTGCGACTCCCAGCAGGCGCGCGCACTCCCCGTTCACACGCCGCCCCGCACCACGCCCCCTGCAAACCATGCCGTCCCTCACCACGCCGCCCCGCACCGCGCGCCCCGCACCAAACGCGCCGCTCCACAACGCCCCCACTAAACCGCCGCACCACACCGTACCACGCAGCACCGCAAAGGAGGTGGCACCGCCGTGTGATATTTTGTTCAGTCATAGAAGAATGTTAGTCAAATTGTAATGAATAAGATAAAAAGAGCTTTGTTTGGCTCCCCAGTAAACTTTGACACAGTCTGTCGAGGGGAATGGGCCAATTTTCCAATAATTTCACTTTAACCTGACCCTTAAACTCTGGAATTGAACAATGGATTAAGAGTTTTTGTGCAAATCAGCCTTGTTTGTGCAAACAGGAGATGTCAAAATAGAGCCCAAAAAACCTCACAGCGCTTAACAACGTTTGATTCAAAATTCCCCTGAAGTCATTTTGATGGTACATGTAGTTTGAGAGGATGTGGACGATTTGAGGCGAATCGAAACGGCCCGAGGCTGGTTTATGTTGAGTGTGAGGTGTACATTTGCAATGAAAGGGGAGCGTTTGTCGTCGCCACGGCAAACCAGGGTAAAAAATAAGCCTTGTACCCAATTGACTTTTTGAATCAAGAGGCCAACACAGATTATGTACAAAATTTCAAACATTTTGAAAAAACTAATTTTGAAAATGCCCATCTAAAATTTTGAAATAGTCGGTAGGGGGCGCTAATGTGTCAATTTAATTAATTTCACTTCAAACGACCTAGACCCTAGAGTTGAAGAAGGGGGGGAAAAAACAATGTATTAAAGTTTTGTGCAAATCAACTTTGTTGTGCAAACGGGAGCAAATTTAATTTGTCAAACGTCCAAAAAAAGGTCACATTTTCCGCTCCGCGCTCAACACAATGTTTCACTGAGCAAAAATCCCTGATGTCATTTTGAAGTACATGTGTTGAGATGATGTGGACGATTTGCAAGGCAAATCGGGTGAAACGGCCGAGGAGGAGTCGCTTTCGCCAACCGACATGTATGAGCCTTTTGCTGTTCATTTTTCCATATTGTAAGTGAACTTTATGGGCTTCCCTGTTTGTCAGGAGGCGGGGCCATAATAATATTTTTTTCTTGTCTTGACTTGAGGTGAAACATTTTTAACCGAATTTCTGACTCTACAACAAACTTGATCTTCAGAACTCCCATAGGGGTATTATTTTGCTGTTGTAGTGCGCTGTTCTGGCATTTTTTGAGTCCCATAAAAATAAACACCAAAATACAAATTTTTCGCCAGGTCTGATTTTTGGGCAAACATTTAACAACTTTTCATGCATGTTAAGGGTCCAAATTTAAGCTCAAAGTGCAGAAGAAAAAAGAAAGAAAGAAAAAAGAATAAATAAATTAAAGCCGCAAGCGGCGTCGAACGGCCCTCCCGCACCGCGCGGGACTCTGACTCGGTTCAGATGAGGAGCTATCTGCAAGAAATGGACATTTGCGGACATTAGGGCCGTTTCCACGGGCTGGAGTATTGATCTATGGTCCGACCGGGTCCGACCCGTCTTGACCCGGTTTGAGGATGCGGTCTGTTTTAGCTCGATGGTGCACCCGAGTGAGTGTAAATAGCTAAGTGTTAGCGAAGGTAGCACTAGGGACGAAGGAATGGTATCACGGACACCGTAGTGCAGATAAAAGTTAAGAAGCGTAAAAGTGACTACCGTGAAATGAAAAATCCCAGCCGTAAAAGCGGACAGAACTGAAAAGTCTGGAGGTGGTTTGACAAGATGGATTGACGCTATTGTTACGGATATCAGCTAACAAGCAAACATCAACTAACAAGCTAACACCAGCTAACACGTCAATACCCGCAACTCAGAAGCCTCAACTCTTTGTCGCAGCTCCAGATGTTGAGTTTGAGAGAAATGGTGAGTGTCTTCAATCAAATGCAAACATGTAGCGTTATGGTCTTATGTATGTTTGTTGCTGCAGTACATTGTGCATAGTTTTGCACCGGTCCAGACCGGACCAGAGAGGATTAATGATCCGAACCAAGCGTATCAGCCGAAAATCCACTGGAGGAATGCTAATGAAGCATTTAGCGTTTTACTTTGGACTGGAGCAGAGAAAATGGTCTAAACCAAGCGGCTACTCCACCTTTTGACCCATTCTACTCCACACAGCGGCTACTCCACCTCTGCTGCTGTGAGCTGTCCTGCTCCACCCAGAGGCTATTGCATATCTGAAGGGCTGTTGCTGATTATTACTATTTTTAACTTATTAGATTGATTAAAACATTTTTTTTTAATTATTGCTGCTGCTGGACAGCTGAATTTCTCCTATACGGGGATCAATAAAGTATCTATCTATTTAAATGATTTTTAATGTCGGTAGTCTTGAATCATCAATACTTTGCATTCCAAAAAGATCTGTGGTCTACATAATAATACATGAACTGAAAAGGAAATACTTGTATTACTTACTACCTGTATAGTAAGTACAAGTAGTAAGTAATACACCTGTATTACTAATATAAATAGTTAATTTGCAATAGACAGATAAGTGCCATTAATGTTTTTTTGAAAGGCTTACACATTGCCCTTTATCAGGTAGTTTTCTAAAAGCCGGATACACATACAAGTTTTACCCCTTCTTGAGCAAATTCTTTCAAATTCACGGACAATAACAAAACATGTTGAAGAGATTATTCACATGGGTGGGAATGTAATTTTAACTTAAGTTTTTTTTTCCTTTTTGAGTGTGAATCATGTACAATATTAAAATACGAAATTATTAATGGATGATATGTTGTATCATTATATGTAGTGACATTTGATATTAATGTTTGATTAAATAAACAAACACTCATTATGCAGATTTTTAATAAATGGTAAAAACAAAATAAAAATTCTGTTTTTGTAAATGACCTCTTCATATATTTTAGCCAACTTGAGACCATTCAAAAGACAGTATTAGGGATAAAAAAAAATCAGAAACTTGTTTTTACTCGTTGATTCAAACCTACCTGACGGAGTTAATACCGATGAAACGTCAAAACGTCACTTTGATAGAAGAGAGCTGGACTGCAGTGACACCAGAGACAATGGAAACACGCTCTGTGAGATTCAAATGAGATGAGCATGGAGCCACCCTAACAACTCACAACACGGTAAAAGGGGAGGATGCTGCTTGCACCTGCACCTGCACCTGCCTCGAGTCTTCCCTTTCTCCTCCCATCTATTGTGCTAAGATGAGATCCGCATGTATAACAACACCCTCTGCTGTTGGACTCTTGAACACTTCTTAACCTGTCCCCCCGCCCTTTATAAAGTCACTTTACTGCCCATCATACGTCACTTTACTTCACTGTACTGCTGTCACCTTACATTGTGTGCACCATGTGCACTTGTATATTGTAAATAGTAACTGTAACTCTATTTTAAATTTAAATTTATTCTTTAGAAGTGTTTTTTATTCTTATTTTTATTATCTCTTTTTGACTGTTGCACTGAGCCAAAGCAATTTCCAAGTCTGTGACCTCCCGTTACTTACGTTGGCAATAAAAATTATTCTGATTCTGATTCTTGGATCTCAGCTTTTAAGTGCGCTCGTCCTTATTTTGTGTCCATCCAGATCTTGCGTGGGTTTTGTATCTTTTGAGCGCAGCCAAAAACACTTTAATTATGTCAAATTAGGAAGAAAAAATGTACCTTGATATATTATCTATGTGGTGTGACAATATGAATTAAAGCCGCAAGCGGCGTCGAACGGCCCTCGCCGCACCGCGCGACTCCCCGCACCGCGCGACTCCCCGCACCGCGCGCACCCCCCCGTGCAAAGCCACCCCGCACCACGCCTTCCCGCACCACGCCGCAACGCACCAAGCCGCAACGCACAAAGCCGCAACGCACCAAGCTGCAACGCGCCGCTCCACAACGCCCCGCACTACGCCGCACCACACCGTACCACGCAGCACCGCTCAAAGGAGATGGCGCCGCCGTGTGATGATTTGTTCTCGTAGCCATAGAAGATTGTTAGTCAAATTGTAATGAATATGATAAGTAGAGCTGGTTTGGCTCCCCATGTAAACTTTGACTCAGTCTGTAGGGGGCGCTAATGGGCCAATTTAAAATATTTCACGTTCACCTGACCTAAACCCTGGAGTTGAACAATGGATTCAAGTTTGATGCAAATCAGACTTTGTATGTGCAAACGGGAAAAAAATTAATGTTGTCAAAAACGGCAGAAAAAAACTTTCCATTTTGCCGCTCCGCTGCTCAAACAACGTTTCACTGATCACAATTCCCTGAGGTCATTTTGAAGATAAATGTGTTGAGATAATTTGGAGCAATTTTGAGGCCAATCGGTGAAACGGTCGAGGAGGAGTCGCTTTCCAACCGACATGTATGAAAATGATTGGTTTTCATTTTTCCATTTTGCAATGAAATTTATGGGCTTCCTGTTTGTCAGAGGGCTTAGCCATAATAACATTTTTTCCATGTCTTGACTTGAGGAATATGTGTACCAAATTACATGGCTCTACGACAATTTTGACCTCAAACCCCTCCCATAGGCATTTTTAAATTGGCTGTTGTAGGTGGCGCTATAGAGCCAATGTCAAAATTTTTACATTCAAATGACCTAGACCCAAGAGTTGAACCATGGATTCAAGTTTTGTGCAAATCTGACTTTGTTTGTGCAAACGGAAGCAAATTTTCTATTGTCAAAAACTGAAAAAAAATACGCCACTTTTTGGCGCTCCGCTGCTCAAACAACGTTTCACTGATCAAAATTCCCTGAAGTCATTTTGATGGTACATGTGTTGAGATGATGTGGAGCGATTTTGAGGCGAATCGGTGAAACGGCCGAGGCTGGTTTGATGTTTGTGTGAGGTGTACATTTGCAATGAATGGGGAGCGTTTCTCGTCGCCACGGCAACAGGGTAAAAAATAAGCCTTGGACCCAATTGACTTTTTGAATCAAGAGGTCAAAACAGATTTTTGTGCAAAATTTCAAACATTTTGAAAAAACTAAATTTGAAAATGCCCATCTAAAATTTTGAAATAGTCTGTAGGGGGCGCTAATGTGTCAATTTGAATTAATTCACCTTCAAACGACCTAAACCCTGGAGTTGAACAATGGATTCAAGTTTAATGCAAATCAGACTTTGTTTGTGCAAACGGGAACAAAATTAATGTTGTCAAAAACGGCAGAAAAAACCCTCATATTTTGCCGCTCCGCTGCTCAAACAACGTTTCACTGATCAAAATTCCACAGTCTATTTATCATTATAATGATAAATAGACTGTAACATTTTTCCAAAGGCATGGTGTATAACACCCCGATACAGTAGGTGGCGGCATACGTAAATATTGATTCGTAGCCCGCCATTAAAATACAGAAGAAGAAGAACCGGTACTGCATTAGCTACACACATCTCATTTTGTCCCTATCAGGTAAGCAAGTACTGAACCTGGATTTTGAAATAGCTCAAACTGTTAGTTGTGCTTAATCTCTTATGTTTGTAGTCAAAGTTGTTGTGGCTACTAATCGTTACAAGCTGTTTGTACTACTGTTGTACTTTTGTTTGATGTAAACATGGCGGGCTAGGGGGCTGCTACGCTAGTTTTAGCATCGGTGTTCAGAGATGGCAAGTGACATAAAATGCAGGGAAATGCTTGTGTACCAATACAATGTCAGACTTACACCTGACCACCCGCTGCAAAAGTGTTTGAAACGTTATAGATGTTGAAGTTTGCTGTGTTTCCGCTAGCTTGGAGCTAACGTTGCTAACGGCTATTCCTCGCTAACGTCAGCTAAATGCCTTAGAAACAAGCATTAGCCCAGCTCTGTAGTTCGTTCAAGTGGTTTGAGGCGTGAAATATCATCTGCTATGGTCGTAGCGGCCATTTCTGTCGCAGCAGTGAGTCAGATAAAGCTAGGTAACAGAATTGGTGCGTGTTCCTCCGAGTCTCAGCAGGTCTGAGCTCTGCAGGCCTGATGAGGCTTTGTTTTCGTTCCCACTGTCAGGTCCGTTTCATTGTGTCCTGCGATCTACAACAAGTTGATAGCGTTGTTTTAGCGGACTTTCAGTGTTGTATTGTCTGTGTATGCAGTACATGTGTTCCATGTTTGTGTTCGTAATAGTTGTGTTCTTCTAATTACGTTTTCTTTGTTTCAGGCTTGCCTGATTTGAATAGGATTGTTGTGAAAGATCTTAGTATGAGTTCCTTAAAGTAGTACTAGAATATGCTGCTATCCAGAATATATAACTACAATATGTGTTTATAATATTTCGGGTGTTCATTTTGACATGTTCAGATGAATTGTCAAAATTCATCGCTGCCATTTTGGCCCCCCCTAGCGTTTCTATGCGGAAGTGAAAAGGTGCGACTTCAAAGACGTTTTTTTAACATAATTTCATCTGAACATGTCAAAATGAAGACCCGAAATATTATAAACACATTGTAGTTATATATTCTGGATAGCAGCATATTAAATTCTAGTATTACTTGTGCGTGTGTATTTTTCTGGCCTAAAATTTTTTCACGTTTCAAATCTGGTCTAAATAAAAAAAACAAGACCAAGTGATCAATAATTTTCATTGTGCTTGTTTTTATCCTTAAGGAGTCTGATGAGGCCTTGTGACATGCTGCTTGGGATCATCGTGGAGTCTCATCCTGCCTCACTCATAAATCCTGCTTCTTTGAAAATTGTCTTTGACGGGGAAGTAGTTGTTAGAGACCTGACACTTAAATACTGCGTTGGTCATTTTATAATCTACCCCCTGTATCTCAACTACCCCTAAGTAAGTAAGTAAGTAATCTTTATTTATATATTGTCTTTCACAGACCAGAGTCACAAAGCGGTTTACAATTGTTATTTTTGGGCTCTTGTCTCTCACTCCACACAGAGATGGGAGCGGGGTCGCCGAACAGGAGGCGCATGCCAGACCTATTGTACATATTTTTAGTGGTACGGGAAACCGGAGTAACCGGAGGAAACCTACGCAGACACGGGGAGAACATGCAAACTCCACTCAGAAAGGCCCTGGTCCGACCAGGATTCAGTGCATTAGGTATTTTTTATTTATCTTTTTTCTTTCTTCAAGTCCTCCTAATGTTGGGTGCTGATGACCTCAAATCGATTCTGCAATTTTGCTCTGGAAAGCCTATTTGTAATCTGTTGGTCACAACTTGTAAGCAGAAGTATCTTTAATTTTTTGAATTTGAAAAATTTACTGTTTTTGTTTTCTGTTCTGTCTTTTCACAAAGCTTCCTGAACCTACAGTGACTTAATTAAGTTAAGCAAGAATTGTTTTAATTGTTTATTTTGTGTTCAGATGTAGGCTACAATGATGTTGCTGTCAACGTTGTGGACAACGCTCCTGTAAACGTTAATGCTGCTGCTAGATAATGGGAAACTTGGATCAGAGGCATAGTTTATGTAATCTGAACGCCTGCACACGCTGTGAGCCTTCAGTGTTTGCAGTCATTGTCAAGGTAGGTTTGCTCTTCTGATCAGATATTGTGCTTTTAAATTGGTATTAAATGTTTAGCATACATTGTTGAACACTTCCCAAAATCATCACCAACATTTCTAATAGTTTCTATTCCAGAAAGTTTCTGGGATAACACACACACACTTTTTTTTAAATACATTTCTAGGCTCCATGGTTTAGCCTATATTGTTCACAAGCATAGTAATGTTTAAGTGAAATGTATTTGTGTTTGTTCTATTTTAGATGCACTGACTCAACAATTTGAGTTGAGAAATACCTAATGTAATTGCACAAGCTGTGCAGGAGTGTGATTCTACAATTCAAACATGGCCATCAGGGGAGGGTGCCTCCGTCATCTTCTGTAGATAGGTTTGATGGATAGCTGCCTCATAGTTTGCTCTCTGGTAGTGTTATTTGAGAGTATCTTTTGTTGTTGGCAGGTTAAGCTCAGATGGTGTCTTGGTGCTGAATATCCTTTATTGTTCTTATATTTACCACATTCATGATGTCAGGGTGGCGGCGCCAATAACAAACTTGGGACAGGACGTACCCTGGCGGTGCAGTCTGTTGTGCTCATACACGGAGATATAGTAGCAGAAGTAGCGCTGGCAACATGCCATCTTGTTTGCGGTGTACATTTGCGTAAATAGAGAGAAAGACGAGAGTTTCTTCTGTGTTTCAACTCTGGTCTCATATAGGAGTGCACTTTGAAAATATCATTCGAATGAGGTGGGTGGTGGATCCAGGCTTTCTAAGATAAGCGCCTTCTGCAGGCCACCCATATGAAACGCAGCAATTTATTTGGGTTTTTCCCAAAAATGCCTGAAATCAAGACTCTTAAGACATATTTTTTAGTTCTCCCTTAGAATTGAGTGTCCCCCTCTCAAATAAGACTGTTACAACAACTGACACTGCACTAGATGATAGCATTTTGACTTTAAAACAGACACGATTTACATGGTTTTCAATAGGAGCAAAACGGAGTTATTACACCTCTGCTTATTCTACCCTACAGATCAGTTTAATGAAACCCAAGTATAGGCGTGAGTTGTTGCAAGATTGTGGAATCATTGTAGATATTACAGTAGTTTCAAGTAATTTATTGATTTGGCACTTTTCACAGACCAGAGTTTCACATAATATAGTGTTTGGTGTATTTATTGTTTTACTCCACACACAGATGAGAGGATGTCCTTACATCTTGTGCCACCACATCTGATGATCACTCATTAAACACGTGTAAAACGGTTGTATGTTTATTTCAGTAAACCAGAGCAGCATGAAGAGTCCATCCATATATTGTAAGTAACTGCTTAAATGTTGTTTTTCTTTGGACAACTTTTACAGCATTGTCAGCTGGGGTTAGATTTAGGTTTTTATATTTTTTCTAAATATGAGTAACAAAGTTAAGTGTGCTCAAAAAATGACTAATCTTCTTTGTATTCTCAGTGATAGTCAATTTTGATATCTTCAAATCTCCACACATGAAGTATCTTGTCATATTTGATTTATGTGTGGATATTCTCTAATTATTATCTTAATTCCATAAGGCTATAACTTAAAAGTAATAAGAGTTAGAGGCTTTCTGTAAATTAGAAAATATTAAGAATGGTCCAAAGTGTATGTAGAGAATAAATGTCCCCATCTAATTTGCATATTTTGACGTCATTTGGCGTTAGAAATTGTGGATTTTATACAAATCATGATGCTGCTGTGAGTAGTCTACCCAGAGGCGCGCCTCAGGTGAAGCGTGCGCCTGACTGTTATCTATCTATAATACATGGCAAAGGCTTCTCCAACATTCCTGTCCCTGTGATTACAGGAGGCACAAAAATACATCTATGGGAGGCACTTTTAGCAGAAGCTGGAGGTCGCGACACAATGCCCCAACGCAATTTCCAAACTTGTTCTCTGTAAATCTAACCTGTCTTCGAACCTCCCAATGACAGCACTTTCTCTGAGAGACAGTGCCTGCCCCTGCAGGAAATTTGAGAATAACACACAGAGAAGGTGAGGTATTCCTAACTCTCTTCTTCCATCTCTTGGTTTGTGAGTTTAACCAAATTTACTGCTTTTGAGTTTGTACTAAACATGTTTGTGCAATTTCAGTGATATGGCAGAAGGGAAGATGTTCAGGGTAGGAGGAACCATGAGTTGGAAAGGAAATCTCATTGGAATCATTGGAACTTCTAATGCAACGCTCTCATCCTGGGGACAAGTACAAATGAATTCAAGACATTTTAGAATGTTGTTGTTGAGTGTAAGTTGTACAGGAGATTATTAATATACAAAAAAATTTCTTTCTAAATCACTCAAGTCAGTAAGTCTTGTGAGATTGAAAATAAAGATAAACAAAGTTAATTTGTAAGTCAATACTTTTTGATCTAAATGTAAAACAATTAGTTTCTTTTCATGTATTTTAAAGTTGTTTTTGTTGGTAGTATTGTACATAATAAATATGGATATGATGCATGTTGTTGGTGAGTATTCAGTGTTATTTTGTATATTAGATCACTGATCCTATTATTATAATAAGTCTTGTTGTCTTCCTTGTTCTCCACACATTCACTATACTGTTGTCTCCTTGCTGAATATCTCTGGTCAGCATGGTCCAGACTTGATGTGTGCATGGGGTCATCATAACAGCAGTCTACGCAAGTTTACATTTTTTGATTAGGAATCTTTTGACATAAGATGGAGCTGAGCAAAGGTTGTTTGGAATGGTTGTACTATACAACTTCGAAAATGAAGGTGTGTGTGTGTATATAAGTCTCTGATGTTGTGAAAAAGGGGAAATTCTTTGGAACCTTACTGTCCAGATTAGACACATCTTCACTGCATGTGGAAATATCTGCTGTACATCTGCAGGAGAAAAGCCATTATCTTCAACTGTTGCCATTTGGACTTCATGAGGCTATTCCCCATTTGAGTTTGTATTTGTTTTGAATTGTTATTGGCTGAAGCATTGGTTCCAAAATATAATGATATGACAGTTTGACAAATACACTGCTCTCAAATTACAAACTTTAGAAAATGTTGGAGCCACTTTAGTATTACTATGTTGCCTAGCTTTATTGGTTTATGTGAATATAATGATGCATAATCCGTGTCATTGCTGTGTCAATTACCCCCAGCTTTCTTTTGAAAATCATATGTCACATCTGCAAAACTTCCTTCTTCCACCTACGTAACATTTCTAAACTACGCTCTTCTCTGTCCTGGCTGCAGAGAAGCTTGTCCATGCCTTTGTCTCTTCTAGGTTGGACTACTGCAACTCTACTCATCCCTGGCAGGAGCATTCAAAAGCTCTAGTATGTCCAATACAGTGCTGCCTTTCGTGGATACTGCTCTCCTATGGAATGTTCTCGTGGACCACCTGAGGGCCCCGCAGATGGTGGAAGCTTTTATAAAGGGACTCAAAACCCATCTTTTTATTGAGGCGTACATCTAATTTCTTAGTCTCTTTATTTGATTTTATATGTGTTTGCTTTTATGTATTCTGTTGACTTTGTATCGCTTAGATTTGGTGTCAAATGTAAAGTGCATTATAAATAAAATGTATTAAGTGGGCCATGTTAGAGGTGCATCTGGTTCTGGATGTGATAAACTAGGATTTTATACTTACAATGATGGCTATGTGTCCACTATTTTGGTAATGCATACATTTGAAAAAGTCTTGTTTGCATCATGGGGATACAGATAGTAGATTGTATTTGAACTTTGAACATTGTCAAGCGCTTTGGGTGGTCTTGTGTAAACACTGGCTATTTAAATAAACATTACTTACATTATAATGAGTACTTATTGATTGTTATTGTCATAGAAAAATAAGTGACTTTATATGACAGGTTTTGTATCCATGTTTTTTGTGTAGTTACAATGTTATTTACAAATCTGTGATTTGATCCAAAGTTAAATCACTAGACTATGTCAGATTGCAATGCAAATCAGCATCGTTACATGGTAGTGAATATATTTACATAACATACAGCATGCATCGGTTAAATGCTTATTATCTGATCCGTGGGTTTTGAGCGGTTCCGGCATGCGTGCAACGGTCCTGCCATGGACTTATAGTGAATAATTTCCCGTTGCGGACCCGTGGCTGATGCAAGTGAACTCCATTGCGGCCTTGCTGCGTGCATCCGTGGCGAATATCAGTATGTTGTTGGGATGGTTTGGCATAGTGTTTTTATAACAGATGCTTTTGGTAGACTATTAAGTCGGTCCAGCTATTACTTCCTATTCATTGTGTGTAGTATGAATTAAGATTATTTTTAAATGAATGTTTAATACGATTTTATCTGTCATATATGTATAATAGATACATTTATGTCTTAAGAATGAATTTAAAACCATTTAATTCACACAAATAGACTTTATTAACCTAAAACTAAAACAATGAATAATAATACAAACGATGAACATAAAGCTATACTATATAAAAAACGAAACCAATGCACTTGGCTTTAATGTTGCTTTCTTTTTTTCCTCCCATGTGTTTCTGTCGTTTCCAAAAAAGCGTCTGTCGATGGCGTCTCTTTTGTTGTTTCGTGGTCGACTGATGGCGGCGTCTCTTCTGTTGTTTCATTGCTGACCGATGGCGATGGCGTCTCTTTTGTTTTTTCTTTGTCTGCTGCTTCCTCCGGGTTAGCTTTTGTGTTCGGGAGTATGTAATATAAAAAGTCATATATAATGCAACACTATAAATTAGAATTATGTTTATTAATATGAATTGTTTCTTTAATCGCTGTTATAATTCTGTAAAAAGTATTGCATTTACCGTCAAATACTCCCTCGTACTCGTCGAGTAGAGATGATAGTCGTTGGTTTTCTTGCCTCCATTTCCCTTGTTCTGCTTGTAGATGTTTAATTTGGGCTTCATAAGCCTTCGTTTTTGTTAATACAGAGGTCCCAAGTGCGTGTATGTTTTGCGCTAACTGAGAGCGTGGAAAGGATTGATCCTGTGCCTGGTACTTCACAAGAAAAGCAATATTAGTTTTTAATGAATAATTCATAGACTTGTCAATAAGATGATGTAATTTAAAGTCTTACAGCCAGTAGTTGTAGTCTATCCCGAAGGTCACGTCCTTTGTCCGTGTACATGAAGGGTAGTTTGCTTGGTGATGTCTCCATTGTCGTTTTTGAGATAGACTGGCACTTAATGGTCATTCTTTGCGCTTTATGTGTTCTATATGTTGTCTCCACCCCTAATCTTTAGGAGAGGAATAGTATTGGAAGAGAGGCTATTGCTACCTGTCTCCCTATCTTTACGCGATCGTAGTTGGCTGGATTCAATAGCGACGCTGGCCTATCGAGTGATTGTATAGCTATAAATATTAACCCTTCATTGACTCGTTAAAATCGTTAATAGGGGCTCAAACTATATTGTTTACTGTGTGTATTGTGTTCTATCATTCTTTGCCAAATAATTTTGTGTGTATTATAAGCAGTTTATTCCCAGACAGCAAGGTGACATTGAACATATATTGATTTTACAACAAAACCATCAGTATGGTTGACATTGAAATCTAAACACTAAAAATTTTGAATCACCATTGCAATACTCATGAAAACCTAGCAAATGTAATGTTGGAACAATGTTGATCTATAGTTAACGCTAGTGTACAGACCCCGTCGCACCCCTCCCCCGTACCCCCACCCCACCCCCACCCCCACACACTATTTATTTTTACCCTTTCATGCAAAAAAAATAAAACTGGTTTATTCATGATAAAATGACAACAAAAGAAATTGTGAATCTGTATAATTGATTGGACATTGATTTTTGTTTATAACACAGATGTTGAAAAAAACATTGAAAAGTCATCGTAGTTGACCACCGATGTGGTAAAGCAGCGGTACTGCACTACACACCTTATTATTGTCCCTATCAGGTAAGCAAGTACAGAACCAGGATTTTGAAAAAGCTGAATGTTACATGTGTATGTTATGAGGACCCATGTTGACAGGTTTTGTACCTGGGGGGACGAATTAAGGTGTGACACTAACCCTGGGATGCCGGGCTGTTAATAGTGCACTGGAGTTCATAAAGTTTACAGTAAGCCACTATACTGCTTTAACCGTCCATTCTGTATAGGACCAGGGCAGAATGAAACACTGAAACTGTTTAGTTGTGCTTAATCTCTTATGTTTGTAGTCAAAGTTGTTGTGGCTACTAATCGTTACAAGCTGTTTGTACTACTGTTGTACTTTTGTTTGATGTAAACATGGCGGGCTAGGGGGCTGCTACGCTAGTTTTAGCATCGGTGGTCAGAGATGGCAAGTGACATAAAATGCAGGGAAATGCTTGTGTACCAATACAATGTCAGACTTACACCTGACCACCCGCTGCAAAAGTGTTTGAAACGTTATAGATGTTGAAGTTTGCTGTGTTTCCGCTAGCTTGGAGCTAACGTTGCTAACGGCTATTCCTCGCTAACGTCAGCTAAATGCCTTAGAAACAAGCATTAGCCCAGCTCTGTAGTTCGTTCAAGTGGTTTGAGGCGTGAAATATCATCTGCTATGGTCGTAGCGGCCATTTCTGTCGCAGCAGTGAGTCAGATAAAGCTAGGTAACAGAATTGGTGCGTGTTCCTCCGAGTCTCAGCAGGTCTGTGCTCTGCAGGCCTGATGAGGCTTTGTTTTCGTTCCCACTGTCAGGTCCGTGTCATTGTGTCCTGCGATCTATAGTTGATCTCAAGTTGATTGCGTTTTTATAGCGGACTTTAAGTGTTGTAATGTCTGTGTATACAGTATATGTGTTCCATTTGTGTGTTCCTAATAGTTGTGTTCTTCTAATTACGTTTTCTTTGTTTCAGGCTTGCCTGATTTGAATAGGATTGTTGTGAAAGATCTTAGGAGTTCAAGCAACTTCAGCGTGTGTATTTTTCTGGACTGAAATTTGATCACGTTTCAATTCTGCTCCCAGTAAAAAAACAAAACCAAGTGATTAATAATTCTCATTGTGCTTTTTTTTATCCTTAAGGAGTCTGATGAGGCCTTGTGACATGCTGCTTGGGATCATCGTGGAGTCTCATCCTGCCTCACTCACAAATCCTGCTTCTTTTGAAAATTGTCATTAACGGGGAAGTAGTTTTTAAAGACCTGACACTTAAATACTGCGTTGGTCCTAATCTACAGTCTGTATCTCAACTACTCCATAGTGCATGAGGTACTCTTTATTTATTTATTTATTTATTTTTTTTATTTTTTCTCCCAACAGATCTTACTGATGTTGGGTGCTGATGACGTCAAATTGAAGCTGCAATCTTGCTCTGGAAAGCCTGTTAGTCACAACTTCTAAGCAAAAGTAGGTTTAATTTTTAGTACACTAATAGAGTGGTTTCTTTAATGTATCCTCTTGACAACTCTCTGATTCAGAGGATATGCTGATTAGTTATAAACAGCATGGCAAAAATCAAATTATTAAAATAGATTACGTAAAGTATGGCTAAACACTCAAATCTCTTTATTGTTAAATGTTTTAAAATGTATCTTCTTTGACAAAAACAATAAAAAAATGTTTTTTTTATTTATATGAAATTGGCTTGTTGCATAATGTGGCTGTGCTAGTTCCTCTAACCTGAGACTGAGAGTGAATTGTTCCTGTTTTGTTTTTTCTGCACTACAGACAGAGCTTTCTGAACCTACAGTGACTTAATTAAGTTAAGCAAGAATTGTTTTAATTGTTTATTTTGTGTTCAGATGTAGGCTACAATGATGTTGCTGTCAACGTTGTGGACAACGCTCCTGTAAACGTTAATGCTGCTGCTAGATAATGGGAAACTTGGATCAGAGGCATAGTTTATGTAATCTGAACGCCTGCACACGCTGTGAGCCTTCAGTGTTTGCAGTCATTGTCAAGGTAGGTTTGCTCTTCTGATCAGATATTGTGCTTTTAAATTGGTATTAAATGTTTAGCATACATTGTTGAACACTTCCCAAAATCATCACCAACATTTCTAATAGTTTCTATTCCAGAAAGTTTCTGGGATAACACACACACACACTTTTTTTTAAATACATTTCTAGGCTCCATGGTGTAGCCTATATTGTTCACAGGCATAGTAATGTTTAACTGAAATGTACTTTTTTTGTTTCTGTTTTAGATGAACTCACTCAACGACTGAGTATGGGAAATACCTATGCATTGGCACAAGCTGTGCAGGAGTGAGATCTTTATTCACTTCCAGAATGACTTACATTGGATCAGTACAACAGATTGCTCCCCTTACAACATATTACCACACTAACAATTAATTACTAAAGACAGAATAACAATGATGTCTGAACACATACACCAGGTTAGTACATTTGTAGGTTTTAGATAAGGCATGCATGATTCATGCTTACATTTGGAAACAGTGGTCTGTCAATAAATCACCTTCTATAAACTGTTCTATAAACTGAATTCTGAGTGGGCTGGTTTTAAATACAAAGTCAAGCGATATCTTAAAACAATCCAGTTGCGTGAGCATCAATGAGTTGGAGAACATCTGCTTTTGTGTAATGTGAATTTTATAATGTAAATTGTGTTTAATTGTGTTAAAAGCCCTTTTAGGGACGGACATTGCAAATTAGCCCTGGCTATAAATGTTGTAGTGTTTCACATGTTGATAGTGTACACTTAATCAAATAAATCAATAAATGAAATAAAGCAATAAGGAGGCCATCCTTTCTACGATCACAATGGTGGTTATGAAGGCCACACAGGAGCTTCGGCAACATGTGGAAAAAGGTTTTTTTTTGCTTTATTATTTGTTGAGGTATTACTTGAGGCTCGTATTCAGGACAGTAGCAAGAGCACACACAATATACAATATAAGTAGTTGCTGTCATAGCTTGCTGTAAATGCTTCAATCTATATTTGTAAAGGTATACACACATAGGGCAGGATAATAAGTAGATTGGAACACTTGTTTTCACATTGTGTTATTATATCTGATGTACAATTGCATTAACTGTAATTATCATATTTTCTTAGATCAACACTCTACAAGGCACACAGGGGTGAGTTGCCAGTGCCATCAACACTTGATCCTTCAGCGCTACTTTTGTTTCTGTTCATGATTTAGTGTTTGACTTGTGTGTGTCATTTTTGAAATACAAATTACATTTTACAAATCAATTTCTGTTCTGCTTGGTACCAAATCTGCATAGACTGGTTTATTGGGCACAACACCCACAAATTGCACTTTGCTACAATTAGAATAAAGACAGAGTATTTACTAATTATCTATTTAATTAAGGACATTATGGTGTATTTCTGCACAGCCCAATAGCATAAGTAAAAGGACAACATAGTTTAGTTAGAAGTCTTAATGCATTTATTTGCTAAGTCAAGGGTTTAGAGAAGTGGATACAACATGTATCTAAGTATTATGGAAAGGGACAAGGCTACAAAAACAACTTGGCTTTCTCCAAACATATACATAGCCCTAAATCACAACACAGATCAGAAAATCAAACACACTACATGAAATGATAGAAAAACATTTGTATTGGTCCATAGGGGCCGATGATGATTATGGAAAGGGACTGGCCCAGGCTTTCACTAAAGGTCCGTTCTCGTAGTTTACAAGCAGACAGGCAACAACATAAAGCTGATTAATATTTCCAGTTGAAGACGAGGGGAGCACTGTCCTGAACAATTTGTGTTCCTTCACCCTTCTGATGACACGCTCCACGTGACCTCTAAGCCTGGCAATGGACTGAGTCTTCCTTACTGCGGCTCCAGACAGCTGTTTGTTTCTTCAGGAAGGCGGGTATGTGGACTTTGCAGGGGACCAGGTCTTCCACAAGGAAACCCTTGTCCACCATAATGGCCATGGAGGGCTTCAGCAGAGCTACAAGGCCTGACTGCTTGAGAATTTCCCGGTCACTGACACAGCCTTCATAAAGTGGAGAGATGAATGTGATTGCGCCATGAGGAGCCATTCCAATCAGTCCCTTATAAGTGCAGTGCGATTTGTAGCTGGAGTACAGCTCACTTTGCAGAAAGAGGGAGTCAGGTGTTTGACAGCGCAGCTCTGTGCAGTCCAAGATGACTTGTGTGTCACTGTACTCTGAGAAAACCTCTGGCATATAATGTTGTACGGCCTCCTCATCCAGCCAAATACCAATAGCTCCCAACACTTGATATAAAAAATTGGCCCAAGTGGTGATGATGCGGCTCACAGTGGACTGGTGAATAAAAAATCTATTAGCCAGATCCTTCTGCACCAGAGCCAAAGCTAGATAATTCATAAAAAGAAAAAACTCATCAATGGGTTGAAGCGAGGTTGGAAAAGCATGGCGAACATCTTGTCCAGACGTTTCTGCCTGACTGCTGGTCACGCGCACCATGTAAGGCAAGGCTGGTTCTATCTGGCTCCAGAAAGACATCAGGTGGGCATAACTTGAAAACCTGAGCAAGGGGCACAAGATCCTCAGTTAGTAACATCTCATTTATATGGAAAAAAGGCCATAAACCAGTAGAACTGCAGCTATCAAATATTTTTGTAATTGAGAATTCAATCAAATAAATCATATCTTTGCTTAAATAAAACTTCATCATAAATATACAATATCAAATGACAACACATTTCTTGCACTATATACAGTATTTTACCATACATTCACCATACAGTATTCTATACTTGCTGTTTTACAATGCTAATAATTATGACATTTTGGATTATTCAAAGCTTTCTAGCTTACCTCGTGTACAACCTGATGTCTTCATCGGAGCCAGCAAAGCGTTGCAGACCGAACCTGCAACTGATGGTCATTTCTTCGACCCTTCTCTGGAGCGCCTCTACTTGAGCCTGGGACTCCGCTGCTTTGCTACTATGGGCTAAATCCAGAGCAGCTGGTTCAGAAGTGGTGGATCGTCTTCAGGGTCTAAACGGGGAGGATTTGGCCGCTCCGTTCGCTCCCAAACACCGGGTCGTGGAGCAGAGAGGCTATACCCGTTCCAGTCAAAAAGCAGCGGGACAGCACCTTTCCTCAACATACGACGTCCTTGTGGGCTGTGGGCTGGATCATATCTTCAGCCTCAAAGTGGCGAGAACAGACCCGTGTGTTTGACGTAACCTTAAACTGGTCCCTTCTTATTTTCACGATCCACTTTTTTCGCAGTAAAGCATCTCCAGGGAATGTGAAAAAACTTAAAGCAGAGTTAAATCTGGCCGAATTTGAGCATCGTGGAACACAGCAGTGATAACCAGACGTACTGTCCTGTCTCCGTTGAAAAGTAAACGTTGAAACTTTCGACGTCATCTCACACTAAAAACACGATACAACAAAAATAGTCTCTGTAATCAGTAGTAGTAGACCGGGTATGACGCGGCACCGGAAGTAACATCTCATCTGACGCAGAACCCGGAAGTGATGCGTGCATATAGCCCATAGCTTTGCGTGATTGGTCTCTTTACTGATGGTGGTGTCTTATTGGCTAATGATCTGATATAGACGGCATGCGATCCGTGTTCTTTGCAGTTTTATCGTTTCGGTAACAACTGCACCCTCTCTGTCTCTGTAAAATTATTTAATTTTACAAGACGCTACTTTTTGGACTCATTGGTTTGGAATAGTTGTTTTTTCAGCTATTTGATCTGTGTGTGTCCATTTTCCGTATCTACAATAACTAAACTACTTAAAAAAAAAAAAAAAAAAAAATCAACAAGAACACGGCGTTTTGGCTGAAAGGTAAGGGCTGTACTGATTTTCTATTGTGAGAAAATGGTTGTTGCAGTGTAATTTACAAGTTTACAGGGTACATTAATCCATAATTTCAGTACTGAGTGATTGTTTGGGTGACGATAGCCTAACCTGTTAGTTGCTGTGATTTAAGATGGCGCCATATTCAAATGAATGGCTTGTGTTCGTAGCGCATGGTACATTCAGAGAGACTGCGTATAGTTGAACTCGCCCATATTTGGGCATCTGGGCGTCTGGTCCTCTTGGGTCTGTGCAGTGGACGTGTTGCAATGATGCGTTTTGCCAAATACGTGTGTCCATAGGCTTATAGAGAGGAGACTACGCTGCTTTTTGGAACTGGCACGCGTGTAACCGCCATCTTCGACAGATCGGTTGCTTCTCCCATTTTGTTTTACACTGACGTCACGCACTACCCAT